>OVBE01003591.1:0-26360 GCA_900406425.1 Iberis pinnata
CACTTAATTACCTCTACTACTCCGTCGATTCCGTTGATTTACCAGTTTCTATCTCCTTGCCGTTTCTCCCTCTATTTTTCCGACCCCCTTCATTGATTGACCTCATCCCTTATTTATACTAGTTCGCATCTGACTATAGTGCGGTGAACAGTGATTCTGACAGGTGTCACCACCTAGTCGATTGAGACATGCAATTAACGGGCCTTTCACAGAATTGGACTTGATTTTGGTTGGGCCATGTATGGATGCTAAACCCTGGCCCAACAGTAAATTTATGTTACTATATCAATTGAGTTATTAAAATGTTCTTTACTTGTTGTAAGTGTGAGCTTGTTGTATATATATTGATGGCACTGATAATTTCTTCTTCATCTGATATACACAAAATTGTTCTTCTATTATTTGTTGTGGAAATAGATTTTTCTGTTTTTCTTTTCTCATAGATTTTTCCTTTATATTGTTAGAAAATTAAATGTTTTAGTTTAAGAGAATGTATAGTAAAATCATTAGCTGATTTTTTTTTAAATGTCTAAATATTTAAGTAGTGCAAGTTTGACTGTATCTTTTCATATTAAAGAATTGTTGTTGATTTGGTGAATGAGTCATTTTTACATGTTTATGGTTTTTGTCCCGCACCTATTTGAAGATTTTTGTCATGCATCTCCGCTACCTTTATATTATGTTGGGTTTTAATCATTTTTCAAAGCAAAATGGTAAAATTAATTCGAGTTTTAAAAAACTCGTTATTATTGACAAAGAGTTCCATAATGTACCACAACATTAATTTGGACGAAAAGAGACGACCAACATCACAACACTTAAGTTTGAGTTAAGAGTGTTTGCACCCCACGACACAACACTTAAACCAAAGTACGAAAATCAAAGATGACTTTCATAGCTCGTCGCTCTTAACAGAAGAAGTTTGGATCTTGTCTTTCAAGTAATCTATCTTTTGGGCAAAGTAGAATTCATGTGTCTTGGGTTCAATGCGGAATTTTTGCAAAATGATACCCATTTCTTTGCGAACTCAGCAGTTTCATAAAAGGATTCGAAGATAAGCATATCGGAACCATTATTTGAAACATAACATGTTATTTTATCTATCGGATACTCCACAACAATAACGGAGAGAACTATGTTTGTTGTTACAAGAGGAAGCTCTTTATTGGGTCCACTTTACTAACAAACACATCCACATGAGTTAGATGTAATGGTTCACCGTCTCGAGCATATCTACAATAATAAAACCATTAAATATATTTAGTATACTAAGTTAGCTATATTCTCAGTAAGCACTTCGATAAGAATGTTACTACACAAAATCTACTTAATTATAAGATTTATTATTAAGCGCAACCTTTGTAAAAGATATTAACATGCATCATCATTGCATGAAATAAAATTTGTGTAAGTGTGTCAACAATCAAAATGATAAAAACTAAGGAAAAGACATCAATTTAGTAAAGCAAACATAAACTTAGAGTATGATACATAAACTTAACGATCAACTTTATAGCGAGACGTTCAAGATAAGTCTCCTTGTTAATGGGGTTCCATTTGGGAATCTGATCAATAATCCAAGACAATGAAAAATCTCACAAATAAATAAGGTCAACCACAATGGATATGCGTTTCACAAGATGAGTTGTACAATATTGAAAGATGAATGCCAATAGATAATCCGGAGGATAATCACGACCCGGTAAGGTGTTAGGTGGGAAGACGGGATAGGACCACATGACTCATAGGAAGTCGCATATCATTAGCCCTGTAAGTACAAGATCTATAGTTAAGAGAATATAGAACTAACTCATAATTGTATAATATTTACATCCATAAGAACATAAAACAAATACTTAATCATGTCTATCGAGACATAATTGAAAACAGAGACTAGTTCTCGCATCATGCAAGAGTTATTTGTGTTAACCAATTACAACTCCATATGTAATGACACTAAGACACAAAAAACAACAAATATTGTGTCTAGTACTTCAACTTACATTTGAAAATTTTCGCCATTGGAACCAGCTCCCTCAATCTCTCCTCCTTTACGTATATGGTTTTTACCAGTAATCTGTAACATGTTTTTCTCTTGATTCAGTTTACAGTCTTCAACCCCTTCTTTCCAGTCAAAATTTTCAAGCTCATAAGAGTTCTGGTCTTTTGACGGATCCACGATTCTTACAGGGACTGCAGTTTTTAGGGAGCGCTAGTTTGCAATGCACATATAATATAGTAATATAGGTAACTTACATAAAAAATTAATATATGAATACATGTTTTGTGGGTTAATATAAAAAGATGAAATATCATTCATGTCACAAGACCATAAAGGACCTGATGTCGTTCGTCCAAATTGTGTATCAGGCATGCGAATCTCCCCGGAAACCTGTGAATAAAAAAAGATCAAGAATCTATTGAAAACACACACATTGACAACAAAAATTTTCATTTCTGATTTGAAAGATCACATAGTATTAGAAACTCTGCAGTTAAGTTTGTTAACATTCATCGCTAATGTGAAAAGCAAATAAAGAATATTCAATCAAGAGATTTTCTGAGTAATGCAAACCAGTGTCGATACAAAAAAAAAGAAAGAGAAAATGCAGGTTCCTACCGTATGGCCATGGGTGAGAAGAGAAATTGGTTGAGATTCATGTGGAAAGCTCTTCACGATGGAGTTGGCGTCTAGTCTCCTTATATTCATGAGTGTAACTGAACTCATTTATGATATCATCAACATTATCCTCATCTTCATCTCCTTAAATATGGAGACCCCCTGCAACATTCAAAAAATTTGTTCAATACATTAGGAATGGAAGAAAATACAAATCCGTTTATAGCAATTGCCATTCATACACACAAAAGAATGATATCCATACCACCAAATTGATTTAATAGCTTCAAGATATGATCAAGCCTCGACTTCTATTGCAACAAAGATGTTATGGTCTTGAAAAAGAAATTATATACAAAAGTGTCTAAGAGCAAAGGGTTGGGAAGAAGGGTGTGGACGAAAATATGTGATGTTTCTGAGCAAAGAATTGTCGACAAAAGGTTGCGATCTTACCGAAGAAGATGATATATGAAAAACATTAGGCTTCAAATTTTTAAAAATTTATCGGCCCTATTTGTTAGCAGCCCAAAACTTTTATGGTTACCCATTATTTAAATCATCAGACCCATTTTTAAAATGGAACACGTGTCACTCTTATAATAGAGAAAAGTGATTTTTATAATATGTTTATAATTAATATAGCAAAAATATGACAAAGATCAAATCCTTTTTTTGGCACAAGCATTTTATATAATAAACATTGTGGAATATAAGATCAAATACAAAGACGGTAATTGACCAGTTATGCAAACTAAGTCGGGGGAAAGGAATATATTCCCAAAACCAAAATAAAAGATAAAAACTAACGAGACATGAAAGGAGGAAAAAGAATCCAAACTAAAACAAAGGAAATTCCAAAAGACAAACAAACGGCTACACCATGCTCGAAGACCACCAACAAACTCTTGAAAAACCAAGGCCAGAAACAGAGACACGAGGAGGACTCCCACTAGTTGAAAACAACTCTTAATCCAATTCAATACTATCTCAGAAGATAAAACCAGGCTATTCCACCAGCAAACAAAGGCCACAACAACGTCAAAGTGGAGCTTTCTACGAAATCGGATACGGTGAAGATGATAAGAACGTCGAAAAACACCAAACAAGAGAAGTTGATAAGATAAGGCGAATTCGGAAAATTCGCAATGTAGAATCAAGCAGCCACGCATTTCCTTCAGACATGATATTTAAGTACTTAAATATAATATATAACTAGGATCGGTTTAAAAATATTGTAAACCTTAGAACGGTCGCACTGTTTGTCCTCCTAACTGAGTTACCATTGTATATAGTGTTTTACATAAGTGAAGAGAATAATTAGTACATTTTAAGCTATCAATAATTGAAGATTCATTAATGTTGTAAATAGTTATTGAACCTATACACTCAAAATTTAGATATTGTTACGAAGATCAAAGTAAGTCTAATATGTCGCGATGATTAGACCTAAAAAAGTAGAACATTGAAAGACACACCCTATGAAAACGATATAACTGTCTTGATTAACACACTACATAAAGTATGGCTTCGTAACCGCGCACGTGGAGTCCGCAGTTGAATGACTAAACTTTAGCTGAGTTTCTTCCAAAAGTTATTTTAAAGATTAAAGATTGTCAAACCGGGGGAAAAAAACTTATATTTCGTACATAGTTTAGCTCTTACACAAACTCGAGACTAAAACTGGATCATATCAGAGATATGACTTATAGCTAGAATAAAGGCCCCACCCGGAGGAGTGGGCCTGGACCGAGGTAGGTTAGCCATTACTAAATATCAAGATCAACTTGCGTATTAAATATACCGAGATGGGAAGAATATCAAAGATAAATTCTTAGAAACTTAAAATCAGAAAAATTGTAAAATATTGTCTGAAAATTGTATTGTAAGTAGTATAAACATGGGACCTAGAACACATAAAACCTTATTAGAAACACAAACTTACATGGAAATATATAGATTCATCATGTAAATTAAACTAAATCCTTTCGATATATCAATAAATAGTACATAGATTCAACCCACAAATTTTGATTTATTTTAAACAATAGCTAGGTAATTATTCAACAAATTTGAACATCCTTTTAAGTTTAATAATCTATTGTAACTTGCAATAATTTTTAGTTTATATATATATATATATATATATATATATATATATATATATTGAAAAGACTGGAATAAAAAACAATAAACAAATCTCAACTCAAAAAATATGCATGATTATCTTATCCAGTTAGCTTTATAATTTGAGTGTAAAGGCAAGTTTGATTTTAAAAATGTAGAAGATTTTTTTCTTCAAATTACGTAATATGGATTATGAAAATGTTTATGTCTCTATTATATGGTTGTTGTACAAAAACGTTTACTATTATATTTTTATGATATTCATGTGTAGCGTGGGAGAGTGTTATATAGCGCGCAAAATAATATAATCTATAGGCTATAAAACATTAGGCACGGGAAACAACACAAGCAATAAGAACTTGTTCTTTAAAAACAGAAGTATATTTTCCTCGTTGAAGATCAACGATCTGATCCATAGCGACATCTCACGTCTAACATATCCTTCTTTTCTTCGCATCACTCTTCTTCTTACAAGCTTTGCGTACGGTCGATTTTGAATAGTACAACAGTAAGTATCCAATTGCTACTCTCGATTTTTCATTTTGTAAGTTTAGCTTGTTTTTAAAATATGTTAATGTGTAATATATAGAACGTACAGATGAAGTACCAAAAGTCAAAAAGAATACTCTATACAGTGGCGAACTCACTTCAGGAAATTTTTGTAATTTTTTTGTTAGGCATATTTTATTTTTGCACTATAATTTTCAATTAAATTAAATAAAATTCTAAGTTTAAACACTATATAACTCAGCATTTGAACCCGGTATAATTTTTTTTCATTGTCACGTGTCCATTTATTTATTTAGTGTGATAATTTTTTTTAATTTTTTGTCAATATGTGATAATTTTAATTATTTTTTTACTAAAAAGAATTAAAGTTATTTTCGGTATTTGTAAAATATTTTATCTTTCATTACTCTTTTTTATATAAAAATATTTTTTAAATTATATTTTGAACTTGGTAGAAAAAGTATGGATCCGCCACTGCTCGAGTATAAAAATATTATTTTGATTTAGCAACGAGTTTATTACGTTTTGACCATTGTACTAAACAAGATATCATTGAATATGTTATATGCATACTAATATCTTGTAAAAATATGTTAGTAATCGATTTATTTAGTGTAAAGACCAAGTTAGCTAATTTTATTGTTTGACCAACCAATTCAAGTAATTGATCTGTCATTGACTTTGCACGATTCATGGAAATGGATACGATTTTGGTAACGCCAGTCGTGTGAATGTCCATCCTGACCCCGTTGGGACAAACGAGAAGCCAACTTTTTCGATATTTGGTTTTGCAAGTACATCATCTTTTGTTTTTTATCATCTTTCTGATTTTTAAAACTAGCTAGCTCGTTTATTTTTATTGTTTCTTATAATTGTTTTTTTTGGATTATAAATTTTTACAGACAAAAGCATAGAGGAAGGATGTAGAGGTGTCTTTTAAAGCTGAGAATATTACTGAGTGTTTAGGACGCTTTCAAATATGTACGTTGAGTTTTTGATGCGATATTGAAGCTGGCATGGACTTTGTGTTGCATATCACCGAAGTTCCTCATCATTTTATTGAGGTATTTACTCATAACTCTTACACTATTTGCATATTCATATATACAAAGTCAAAATATCCTACGCAATGTGGATTGCTTTTTAAGACCAAAGACATCTCTAATCTATTTTATTTTTATTCAAAAATAGAATAAATTCATTTTAGAATTAGAACTTATTCCATTTTCAACTAATATTTTTATATATATATATATACTTTTCCAGTAGCAATCTAGTATTTTCATTAATTCACTAGTGTGTGATAAGTTAACTATTTTCTAGTACCAGAAAACAAAATTACAATTATATCTCATCATATTCATATACACATGCACACCACTTGGTTTGTGTTTCTAATGGTTCAGTCTTTAATTATGTGAAGGGCGAGTCCGAATATGGGTATTCCCTTTCGCTTGAAGAACGTGTCGACAAAGCTACTCTTAAAAATGTGTGTCAAGTTCAAGTTACCTACTTCAGTTTCGATATTGGTCTCTGATTAATTAATCAACTTGGTGGGTGAATAAATATGTTTTCAAGCCTTTACACTTGTCTCTCTCTACTTATATCTTTTTTTATGTAGCGTGCAACGCATAAAATAAAATCCTTAACTGATATCGATTTTCTACGTTAGTTATATGCGGTGGTGAATCTTTTTTTTTTGTCGCCATAATATTAATACCAAAGTTTATAAAAAAGGTTTACACACTACATATATCGGATAATCCTACTAGATGTTGTTCAACGAGCATTAACATCTAAAGTATCAGATACAACATTATATTGTCTTTGCACAAAATAGAAAGATATAGCCGCCTGTTTGGAGACATTAAGAATGTCCTAAAGATGAGTTGACATACCATTTATAACATGACCATCCATGCCATCCATAGTTTGAGCCTTTGATAAGGCTGAGAATATCCTAACCTCGCCAATGTAAAAGTTTCCTCTTTTATAGCTAATAGCTCTGCATCTAATGGTGTTTGAGTTGGCATCACACTGCACATTCCCCTAATAATTTGCTTGTCACCACGACAAAGAATCCATGCTATACCTACAACATCATTCACAGATTTCTAAGAGGCATCAGTGAAGCATGAAGGCCAGCTTGAGAAGCCTAGGATGGTGGATGAGTTCTTCTACAAGCGTATGAAGTTGTAGCTTAAGTATCCTGTATTACCCTCTGCTGCTCTTGTACTTTATCCCACATTTTCATATTTATTAAAGCTCTTGTGATTACTCCTGGAATATTTGGAGTATAACCTTCGAAGTAGATATAATTCCTCATTTTCCATAGCCTCCAGAGGATATAAGGTGCCAAACACCAGTGTTTATGATATGATAATGCATCTTGCAATGAAATATTCAGTACATACTCAAGGTTGGCTGGCAAATAACTACCTAGAGTATTTATATTCAGATTGGTAATAGGAGAGAGGGACAAAACTTCCCTGGCAACTCGACATGTGAAGAATAAGTGGTTTAGTTCTTCAGGGTAATCACCACATAACAGGCACATGGGACTTAGTTTGAATCCTCTTCTTGATAAAGCTTGTAGCACAACTAAGCCATTTTGAAGTAACTTCCATAAGAAATGACGCAACTTTGGAGGAATTGATAATTTCCAAATATGATGAAATATGGGATTATTGATATGTGATGGCTGGACTCGAAGGGAATGGATCAAATGATAACCGGTTCTAACGCTATACTTCCCATCTTTTGTGAATGACCAAGTTAATTTATCATTGAAACCCAAAGAGGAAGGCCTTAGCAATATAGCAAGAGCTGCATCATCATGATGTAAATGTTGTTGTAACTTGGCTTGATCCCATGATAATCCATCAGTTTTCAGAAGATTGTTGATAGTAAGACTCATATCAGAGTGTTCATTGACAATCCGAGCAGTTGTAAATGTATGACCAGGCAACCATTTATCTTACCAGATTTGAATGGAGCAACCATTACCAAGTGTCCAATGGGTTCCTTGTTTTAGTAAATGTGTACCTTTAATGATGCATTTCCAAGCCTAACTTGATCTACTTCCCGCTTTGGCTTGAAACAATGAACTTTGGGGATAATACTTGGCTTTAAACACTTTTGCCAGTAGGGAGTTCTAATTTGTAAATAATCTCCAGCTTTGCTTAGCAATTAGGGCAATATTAAAATCTTGAAAATCTCTAAAACCTATCCCTCTAGCCTGTTTTGATTGAGTAACATTATCCCATTTCACCCAATGTATCTTGTGCCTTTCAATACTTGATGTCCACCAAAATTGCCTCATCAATCTTGTTAATTCCTTAATAACCTTAGCTGGCAAAACAAAATAGGACATTGCATAATTTGGTATTGCTACTACCACTGTTCTAAGTATTGTTTCCCTACCTACAGGGGATAAAAACCTTGTTCCCAAAGATTGGAGTTGGCTTTGCACTCTTTGAATTAAGCTAGTGAATAATGAAGCTTTGTTACGCCCTATTACTTCTGGTAAGCCTCGATATTTGCTCATACCATCAGAATTGTAAATTACAAGTACTGACTTTATATGATTATGATTTTGTAATGGGCACCACTTACTAAATGTCAATGCTGATTTCTGCAAATTTACTAGCTGACCTGAGAGTTTTCCATATGATTTCAGAATCTCCAACATCATTCTACACTCCTCTTCATTAGCTTTACATAATAATAGGGAATCATCAGCAAAAAGTAAATGAGAAACAGGTGGACCATTTCTACTAGCTTTAAAACCATGTATCCTCTTTAATTGGACGATACTGTTGATTAAATATGACAAGCCTTCATTATAAATGATATAAATATAAGGTGAAATTCGATCACCTTGTCTTATATTTTGTATAGGTCCGAATTTCCCTGTTGGTGATCCATTAATTAGCAAAAATTATTGGACATAGGTTATACAACACTTCACCAATCTTCTCCATGTCTCTGCAAAACCTAACTGCCTGAGTATGAAATCTATATATGGCCATTGCAACTTATCAAAAGCTTTAGTAATGTCAAGTTTGATTGCAACAGATGGTTCAACCCTTTTTCTAGTATGAAGAGAATGGAGTAGTTCATATGCTACAAGAACATTATCGGTTATAAGCCTTCCCGGAATAAAAGCATATTGATTTTGTGAGGTTATGGAATCTAACCAGGGTTTTAAGCCTATTTCCTAAGATCTTAGTGATTAACTTGTAAGCCATATTTGCTAGACTAATAGGCCGATAGTCTTTTGCTCTTCGGGGATGGGGAATCTTAGGTACTAGGCAGATCAATGTATGATTAATGTCCTCATCGAGGTAACTATTAGAGAAGAAATAACTAACAAAATGAATCACACCTGATTTAACGGATCCCCAGTGGTTTTTGAAAAATCATGTTGTTAGCCCATCTAGTCCTAGGGTTTTCTCTTCATCCATCTGTGACAATTCCTGAACAATTTATGTTTCATCAACCATCTTTGTAAGATCATGATTCATTTCTACAGTAACCTTAGATGGCATGTCAGCTAATATTCTAAAATCTGGTTGCACTTTAGGTGTTGCGTCTTGAAAATATTGTTGCAATATTCTTTGTATATCTTTGTCTTCATCCCAAAATGTACCAGCTTCATCCTCAATCAAAGCAATTCGATTAATTGTTCTTCTTTGCTTCACCTTTTGATGGAAATAACGAGTGTTTTTGTCTCAGCCTTTAGCCATAGAGTTCTGCTCTTAATTCTCCAAAATTCTTCTTCCATGTGACAAGCATGAGCAAGTTTCTGTTTAATATCCCCAATCTTAGCATAGTCTATAGGATGAGCTTCATTGGTTAGGTGAAGGTCATGTTGCAGTTGGTCAACAATCTATGTAAGATGGAGCTTGTGCTGTTACTTCCATTTTGATAATTCCTGTCTACCCTTTTGAAGAGCTGTTGAAAAAGATGCTTGATGTATGTGAACACATTCCTGATCCCACATTTTGTTGAAAACCCTGTCTAATGTGAGGACGATATTTCCATCTATTGTCATATCTAAATAAACGGAAGTTTGTCCACCTCTTTTGAGCAGTAGCAAGTAACAAGGGGCGATGGTCAGAGGGCCCTCATTCCAGTAGTTGAACAAAAGCACATGGAAAAGTCTCAGACCATTCAAAATTAGCCAAAGCTCTATCAATTATGGTCTTCACTGAATAATGATATCTTTGTCCTCTCCAAGTGTATAATCCTTCAAAGGTGTGTAAATCTTGAATTCCAAACTGATCATACAATGTTTTAAAATAGGAGAAAGAAGCTTCTGATCTGAGGGGACTTCCAAGCTTTTCTTCATTGGAGACAATGTCATTAAAATCCCCTATATATAAAGAGGAGTGTGAAGAGGCTGAACTACTTGAAGCTTGATTGCTTAATAACTTCCATAAGTGATTCCTAGCAGTTCTTTCTGGTGGACCATATATATAATGAAGATAATAAGAATGCCGACCTTCTTGGATTTCATAAGTAGTCTTATAAAGAGTAGAATGTTGTGGAGGCTTAATATGAACACTATTATCCCAAAATATCGCAAGACCACCACATCTCCCCAAATGAGGATGATAAAAACAATAATCAAAACCTAGTTTTTGCCGAATAGTATCCATAAAATCTTAATTATTCTTAGTTTCTATGAGGAATACCAAAACAAGCTTATATTTACGTCTTAGACCAAAAAGATGACGAATTTTCAGGGCATTCCTCAAGCCCTGACAATTCCAATGTGAAATTCTCATGGATTGGAGGGTGGTTTTGGGGGTATCCACTCTCTCCTTGATAATTACTGGCTTCTCTTTTTTGGATTTACTAAAAGAACCTTCATCTTGAACAACTATCTGATATGTCTTTCTCTTCCGAGTAGTTTCCAGAGGAGTTTACATGTGGCTTGGAGTGCCAACCAGAGCTTGAGAATAAACTGATTTCCAGAAGACTGTGGCCTAATGACAACAGAAACATTCCTTTGAGATGGTTGAATAGCAGTTAGAGGATCGAGTGGTATATACTCTGGAATATTTTCATTCTGATTTACAATACACTCATGTTCTTCATGTCTCATATCCCCACATTTGAAGCAAAATTTGCGCAATTTGTCATATTGAAGTCGAATAAGAGTTGGTGGTCCAGATTTAGCAAACTGTATATACCTCGCAAAGATAAGCTTTGTTGAGATATCTATTTTTACCTGAGCCTAAGCTTCAGCCGGCTTATCAACAGTGGCCTCTTTAATTCTAACATCTTCAATAGTACCCATAAGTTGCTCTAACTCCCTTACCATACCTTCATCACAAGAGTCATGCAAAATATTAAGAAACTTAATCTAGAATGTTATTATGTTCAAATAATCTGGGAAACTATGTCGTGTCCATATGTCAGTAGCTAACATACAGTCTTTGAAGGTCCAAGGTCCTGAGGCAAGGACCTTGAGGAGATGTTCTTCCTTTTTGAAGTAGAATTGTACAATTCTGTCATCAATGATTTTGCTTTCCACCATTCCTTCCATCTGCCCTGCTTTAGGAATCATATGCTTAAGCGGTTGAACTTTCTGATGGGTAGGATGAAGGCATCGAACCACAAGGCTCAATCTAATCGCAATGTTCCTTCGTTGTTGACCATCGACAGTGGGATGGAAAGGGATCCTGTCAGCACTGAGAGACAAGTTTTGCATATTTAGCCAAATCTCATGTGCCATCATAGACAGATGAGTAGAGAAGAAGATAGACAGAGAAATTGATTGCATGCAGGGGAAAAGAAGGAATCGGGAGCCGATGAGGGTGAAGGAGAGATGATAATGTTAAATCTTCAAGATGACCGAAGCCATCAGAACCAGCATGATAACCTCGATGAGAACATGAGAAAAGTTGAGATAAAAGAACTGATAAAGAGGAGATCGAATGCCGCAATACATGGAGAGGGAGCTGTGCAAATCGCGAAATCAAGACCCCAGAACCTAGGAAAAGAGAATAATAGATTATCGGAGATATCGCCTATGTAGTGGTGAATCTAGATCTTTTTTAAGTGGGTGTACACTTGTGATAAGATAATGGGGTGATGACTAAAACACTAATTGAAACAACTACCGTATTAACTTATGCATGAATTTTGATTTTATGAAAAATATGGGTGTACATGCACTCATAAGATCTTCACTACCTTCGTCCACCGAGTATATATGTTTTTATAAACATGGGGCGTTATTGGTTTTCTGTATTGAACCTAGAGTTGATTTGCAATGAAAATTACCTGCATTGTTATTTGTGTCTTGGTCCATCCAAATTGAAGTAATTTTTTGTTATCTTACGTAAATGAAGAGAATAAAATGACCATCAACAACGATTTTTTATTTGTTGTTATTAATCGTCTGGTTTGATTTATGAAAGATAAGTAAGAATGCATATGGTAAAAATAAAAAAACAACACATGCTTTGTTGTTGAAGTTCATTTGCTACATCCCTCAGATATTATCTAGAACTAACTCCATTGAACAAGAATACAATCATAGTTACATATGGTTACAACATTCTGCTATGCTACCATTCTTTTATAGTGATTTGAAATAACTAGAGATCTATAAAACTAATCCATGCTCAGATTATGCTTGATCGATATTACATAACCATAACTTTTTGTTGACCAGTTTCCAGTCACTCAGTCATCTGATTATACATTTTACCGTCATAACAACCAATTTATACCTTATTAATTTTTGAGAATCTCTTAGCCTATGGCCGGTCTTTATTCAAAATTAAGACACTCCTCAACTTGCCCAACCACTATTTCAACTTTACATATATGAATATACGATCTCACCTGTAAATTTGTAGAACAAACATTCCCTTCTCAGCTTCATGTTTCATCAACTTTGAAGATTAACATCACACACTATAGTTTCAGAAGTGTTAAATGGCCATGCCTTAACCTCATCACTTATATATATATATATACAATATGAAAATCCTACTCCTTAAAATCTTTGAAAAACCCCCACAAAAGAGTAATTTTTCACCCAAAAAACCTTACTCCTTAGAATCTTTGAAAATCCCCACTAGCTTTGACAAAAACCTATACTCACAATCCAAAAACTCTGACATGAGAAACTGACCTGAGAGAGTAGAGGGATATTGTAGAAGACAACATTGAAACCACCGCGAGAGCAAGAGACCGAGTTACATAACTTGAAAGTATCAAATATAGACCAAGTGGAGAGACCAGACCCATGCCCACAGGAACATTAGAGCATACGAGGTACAACATAGCAAAAACAAGCAAATCCATCACCACACCCAAGTCGAGAGAGAACTAATCTGAAAATGCAACAAAACCCATTTGACCATCCAGATCCAAAGAGCTTCAACTAAACTATCCCGACAAACCAATCACAAAAAAACCAAAACAGAAGGGAAACAAAAAACGATCCGGTACCAACATTAAAGAGGTCACTGGCTGCCAATTTTGAAATTGAAGAAAGCGACGTTATTGAGTAGTTCAACGTAACTATCTTTTTTTTTTTTTCGTCAGATGAAGTAAAACAGAGTTCAACAGAGCAATAAGGAAAAGCAAATAACAGGGGAAACAAGGGAACAAAGAAAAACAGGGGAAATAAATTCCTACGCTCGTCCAAGCTCAGCTTCCAACAAGAGCACATGAGCCAACCAAACCGGAGCAGAGCGAGCTATATAAAACTGAATTCGGCCATCACGAATTACGCTTAAAGCTATTGCATTTGCACTCTTGTTCTCATTTGATGTGATTCCTATACAACGAGCAACTTCAAAAGCTTCGAGAAATAGATTCAAGTCCTCCAAATTGGACTTGTATAACTATCTTTGTCACAAATAATTAGATCAAAAATATAAAAGATAGCGTAATAGACGATTAAAAAATCGATATTCAATGTAGTGACTTCATGTTAAGTTGCACAAAAAAAACTTTCAGTTCGGTTTGAGGTTTAGTTGTTCCATAGTTTTGAATTATACCGTTCGTCGTGAAAAAGGGTTAAAAGCTTCACATTATACTTCCAAAGGTTTGAATTATGGAGCGTAGAGTGCATCTCCCTTAAATAGGTAGACTTTGTTAACAAAAAAAACACAAACTATATAAATATTTCAAAAATAAAAAATATTAGAGGAACTTTATAAAAAAGAACATAATTAAAAACAGTAGTCTCCAACTCTATTTTTCTCTTTTCCATAAGACGAAGACAGCCTTTCCAACTTCTCTCTCCCTTCTTCTGGTGAAACTGAGGAACCCTAATTTCTCTTTTCTTCTTCTCCTTCGAATAAACAAACCCTAAATTGTTCTTATAATAGCACTTCCTCTTAGCTTACATCCCTATGAATACATCTGTACATCGATTCGTTTTGTAGGGTTTTCTGAAATTCGACATTGATCTTGCGAGGAGGTGAAGCAGTTTCTCTTAATCGATGGCGAAAGGTACAGCCACTGGCGAGTTTGTGGTTGTTTCACAGGTTCGCACAGGTTGTAAAAGGGAGTTGCAATTCGTTTTGAAATCACAATCTGAGATCTGTGGAGGCGAGTCTCTAGGTCGGACTCGAGGGAGCAAAATCTTGAATGGAGACTCCAAAGCTACCGATGCCAAGACATCCAGTCGCCGTTCTGGTTTGAGGGGTGGATTAAAGAAGATGCGTCTTAGTAAAGATGAGGAAGATGATGATGATGATGTTGTAATGCCTGAAACTGTAGATTGTGCCTCAGAAGAAGATGAAGGTAAGAGTGACGTTGTTGATATTGACCAAGGCAAGGGATTGTTTAGTGAGTCTGTTCCTGTGGAATCTATGAGTAAAGATGTCGAAATTGAGAATGAGCATGATAATGTGGTGATGAATGAGGATTACTCAAGGGAGCAGCAACCCGAGCAGGGTTCACCGAAAGATAAAAGTGTTGAGAAGGAAAGTTCGAGTGCCATTGGGAGAGACAGAGTTACTGACAGAGAAATTGTTGTGGCCTGTCCTGCTGATTTGAGTGTGTTAGCAAAACTGACTTCCAAATCTTGCCATGATAAGCTGCAAAAAAGAGTTTCTGTCAATGCTGCTGAACCCTGCAGAAGGTTGACCCGGTCCATGTTGAAGTGTGAAGATGACAAATCTGAGGGTAATGCTGATGAAGATCATATAAATCCAGAAAGGGACGCTAAGTATAGCAAAGGTAATTGCGTTGGTGCTTCTAGTTCAGTGGCATATGTGAAGGACGAGGAGCGTCCTGAGCAAAATAGTGCAGATCCCTGCCTTGGGCATCTAAGTGGATTAGCACAGATGAGTGGTCATTCACAACGTCTTGATAAGACGGCATTGGATGATACAGTAGATAAGACTTCAAGGAGGTTTACTAGGTCATTAGTTAAACAAGAAGGTGATTTAGACAATCCTAATTTGGAAAGTAATACAGAACCAGCAGACTTGGCCACGGTAGATGTGCATGCCAATGATGTCGAGATGGATGATTTTCAAAGTACTTCAGTTATAACTCCCAACAAGCGTGGAAAGCCTATTAAAGTCTTAAGGAATTTCCCAACAAAGCTGAAAGAAATTTTCGATTCTAGAATACTTGAGGGACTAACTGTGTACTATCTACGAAATGCAAAGGTATATGATGGGTTCTTTCTTTTCATATTTAAAAACGGATTTTATATAGCATGTATGTCATCATTTTATTGTAGATGAGAGAGGCAGGGACTAGAGGGCTTAAAGGAGTAATTAAAGGACCAGGCATTTTGTGCTTCTGTAATGTCTGCAAAGGTACTCAGGTTAGTGATATCTACTGTTCTTAAAAGGGCTTGTAATTGACCCTGCTAAAGTCTTGCAGGTTGCTGTAACTTTTTAAATTTTATTTTGCAGGTGGTAAGCCCTGCGGTGTACGAGTTGCATGCTCTTAGTACAAACAAGCGCCCACCTGAATATATCATACTGGAATCTGGATTCACACTTCGTGATGTCATGAATGCATGCAAGGAAACTCCTTTGGCTACATTAGAAGAAAAACTTCGTGTGGTAGTTGGACCAGCTGTACAAAAATCTAGCTTGTGTTTCAATTGCCAAGGTTGCTGATTAGTTAATTCGTTTGTTCAACATTTTAAATACTTTTCACTTGGTTTTAGTGAATTCAGACTGGTTGCATCTACTTGGTTGCAGGTACAATGGTTGAGCCTTGTGAAACAAAGTCATTAGTTTTGTGTAAATCATGTCTGGAGGGAAAGGAGCCAGAACTCCACGCCAGTCCTTCTAAAACCAATAATGCGCTTAAGGGGTATGGCTCATCTTTCCTTAGTTTTGCAACAGCCATTTTTGCAGTCAAATCTGACGAAAGTAAAATGAACATACAATTATCATGTTTAGTTAGTTTATATACTGGGTGGAAGTTAAAAAGTAAAAGAGGGAATATACAGCCCATATAAAAGAGGAATATACAGCCCATAATTTATGTACATAATTAAAAACCATTATGGGATAAATTATTTTATCCCAAAATGGTTTTTAATTTGTGACATGGATTATGTGCTGTATATTCCTCTATTACATGGTTGTTCATGTTATATAATGTAAGTGCTAATATTCATAACTATATTTTTGGGCATTCGTAATACACACTAAATATGTTGACTTTTGTTTAAATGATTGATTCTAAATCTTTCCAAATTTCTGTAGATTGTCTAAGCCAAACGTGGCTCCAAAAAGTATCCTTAGTAACAGGCGAGAACAAACAACCAGAAAGTGAGTTTTGTTGTTATTTTGATGATGGCCCTGCTTTTTAGTTGAACTTTGTTGCGTTTTGTGTTTTGGCTGCCTGCTATGTTTTAGTTAGCTTGTAATCTGTCATTTATCATGCTGGAGATATTTTACAATCTCAGTTATTCGGTGGCCTAAGTAGACTAAATCTGTCGGGACTAGGTTTATATATGTATATATATATATTTTTTTTTTGTGTGTGTGTGTACATATATATATATATATATATATATATATATATATATATATATATTACACATTCATATTTGTTGGCTCTAACTAAACGGGTATGCTAAATATATATTGGGATTTTATAGGTCATCGAAGCCAGGTGTGGTTCCAGGAGATCTGAGTGGGTCAAAATCCAGCTCAAGCAAGAGCAACAGCCAAGGGAAATTAACTAGAAAGTGAGTAGTGGTGTTATCAGTGTTACAGCACTTATCCAATGTATTTATGGTCTAGTGTTAGATTGTCATTTTTTTTCCTTTCTGTCATACATTTATATTATATCTCAATTTATCTTTTCTTGTTTTCAAAGGGATCTGCGGCTGCACAAACTTGTCTTTGAGGATGATATACTTCCAGATGGGACTGAAGTGGGTTATTTTGTTGCTGGGAAGGTTAGATCTGCATAACAATTTTTTTCCCTTCCATCCCGGTCTTGTAACTCTCTGCTCCGACAATTTGGTAATTGTGCAGAAATTGCTGGTCGGCTATAAAAAGGGATTCGGGATACATTGTTCTTGTTGCAACAAAGTGGTAAACTCTTTTAACGTCATAATATATTTACTAGCATTGCCACTAAGTATATCTCTCTTAATCAGTCTTTATGTTGTTTGTTGAATCAGGTTAGTCCTTCATTGTTTGAGGCCCATGCTGGCTGTGCAAGTCGTCGGAAACCGTAAGTTTTTTGTAACTATTTCCAGTTTTGATGCTCTAGTAATAATATTAATGCTGACTCTGTACCTGTTCTACTGCTTCTTGTTTTTTCTCCATATTTCTTCCCAGTATTTTGTATAATCAAACTATAGGAACTTTATATAAGAATTTGCTGGAAATACAAGAAACTGAAGTTGATGATTACAAATCTACTTCCACTCTCCTTTGAAAACTGAAAACCTGAATAATATACATCCTTCTCTTTGCATGTACTGTATAGACAATGAGCATAAATTCGTGCACCCCAGGTCTATGGCTACACAAACTTAAATATGTAAATAGACTAGTTAGTATAGGCGTGAATTCTTAAGGTCATTGATTAAGTGATTCACAGGAAAACGGTTGATATAACTAGCTTCCCTCTTCTTGATGATTAGGTTTCAGCACATTTATACAACCAATGGAGTATCACTTCATGAACTATCAGTAGTCCTAACAATGGACCAGAGGTTTTCTGTCCATGAAAATGATGACCTCTGCAGCATCTGTAAGGATGGGGGTGACCTCTTGTGTTGTGATACTTGTCCAAGATCATATCATATAGGTTTGGTATTTGCAATTTTCCATGTTTCTTTGTTGGATTTTTTCTATCGCTATGTTTAAAAGATATTGGAGCGTCAATATTAAGCTTACCTCTTTCTCTTTCCTTTTGGTTTAATCTAGTATGTGCTTCTCTACCAAGCCTTCCAACTGAGAGGTGGTCCTGCAAATATTGTGTGAATATGATTGAGAGAGAGAAGTTTGTGGATAGCAATTGCAACGCCATTGCAGCTGGAAGAGTTCAGGGAGTTGATGCAATTGCTCAGATAACCCAAAGATGCATTCGAATTGTCAGCTCTTTTGGGAGCGAGCTTCCAAGTGTATGTGTGTTATGCAGGTGAGTATTGAGCGTTTCTGTGATTTCAAGGACCCTGGTGGTTGACATTTTAATGCCACAATAATGAATTACATGATGTCCTGTAATAGCCTTATAAAAATCCTGTTGCGGTATTTAATGAGGTCTTATTTGGCTAATGTTTATTCTGTTTATTTTTTTCTTATGTTTCTGGTACTATGGCTTTTAGTTCCTTTTTTCTAATTAAAGGAACTTGAATATGTTTGGTTCAGTAGATGCTTACACATTAGCTGCTTCTTTCCTAACTGAAATCATATCCTTCTGTGCTTGACCTTTGCTTAATTTCTTTGCTGTTGCAGAGGTCACAGTTTTTGCAGGATGGGCTTTAATTCTCGCACTGTGATTATCTGTGATCAGGTATGTTGTTGGTCATTGTTGTATATAGGGACGTGTGCCTCTTAACTATGGTTCTCACCTTTTTTCGGTTTCTATGCTTTCTCCTCAGTGTGAAAAGGAATTTCATGTCGGCTGTTTGAAAGAACATAACATTGCTGATCTCAAGGTGCTCTACCTCTCTGTCTCTTTTCTCTTTTTTTTCACCCGGGGAGAACTCAGTACCAATCTCTTTCACCCCTGATTGTGTTTTAACAGGAGCTACCTGAAGAACAGTGGTTCTGTTCTCTTGGGTGTAAAAAAATCAACACTTCATTGGGGGGTCTTATTGCTCATGGGGAAGAGAAGCTTAGTAACAAGTTTCTGACTAATTTTATAAGAAAGAAGCAAAAATCTGATGAAGAAGACTGTCCAGATGACAACACCACCCCAGACATAAGATGGAGGGTACTCAGTGGAAATTTGGCCTCTTCGGATGATGCAAAAATATTGCTTGCAAAGGCAGTTTCCATTCTTCATGTAAGTCGACCATATTTCAAACTCATCTGCTTTGCGCTGTTTGTTCCTTTTGTTGTTTATGAAAGTTTTAACTCTTGTTTTTTCCCCGTGTAACCATGGTATGCTATAGGAGCGGTTTGATCCTATCAGTGAATCTGGGACCAGGGGAGATCTCATTCCAGCCATGGTGTACGGGTAAGTGCAAATGTTGTATCTTCAATCAGTCGAGGGCATGAAACCCCTTAGCTAATTAACTACTTTATTTGTGAAACAGAAGGAAAGCAAAGGGCCAAGATTTCAGTGGCATGTACTGCACCATGTTGACTGTAGAGTAAGATTCCTTTTCTTTCCACTCTACTTCACTGTTTTGGACGTCTTTTCATCACTCCTATGTTTTCTTCTTGCCTGTGCAGCGAAGTGATTGTTTCAGTGGGAATCTTTAGGGTTTTTGGGTCAGAACTTGCGGAGCTCCCTCTGGTTGCTACCAGCAAAGATTGTCAAGGACAGGTAATTTGTTATGATCTAGAACCTTAATTTATATATATATTTTTTTTCATTACGACAGGTGCTTATCTTATAGATTACCGTCAATCCCAGACAGTGCTAATAGTACAGTTATACACTGCACACATATTTTCTGTTTTGATTGGCTTAAATCCGGAACAATGTTTAGTATTAATTGCTGAAGAATTCTTTTACCAATATTATTGCGCAAACATCCGAGAGAATTATGGTCTCTGACTTGTTGAGAATTTATTTTTATGATTTATGGTGTAGGGTTACTTCCAATGCCTATTTGCGTGCATCCAGAGGCTATTCGGATTCCTAAATGTGAAACATCTAGTGTTACCAGCAGCAGATGAAGCCAAATCCATATGGACTGACAAGTTTGGTTTTACCAAGATGACTGAAGAAGAGGTATATCTATAAATCAATCAACTTATTATAATTCACAATGAATCTCAACTCTAAAACAGCTTTTGGTGGGTGTTAGGTGAATGAATACAGAAAAGACTACTCGGTGATGTTCTTTCATGGAACATCTATGTTGAGAAAGAGAGTCCCTGAACCAAAACCAGCAGGCAAAGTCGAAGACAGTATGGACCAGTAAGCTCAAAAGCTGTCTTTTTTGTTTAAGTGGTTTTGGAAATCGGTTCCTTTAGGCTTAATTAATGTGTACAGGATTTTTCCACATGATGTGTAATTTCTGAACAAGAGAATTTGGTTTTGGTAGTAGAGTAGAGGGAGTCTTGAATCATTTCTAATTCTTCTTTGGGCATTCTTTTGGGGGTTATTACACGGTTATATGAATCTAATTTTTTATTTTTGTATTATTGTGCAAAAAAAGAAGATTTTCTCAAATCTTTAAGAAAATCAGTGTTACGTACATTTCCGTGTTGTCTTTTGCTTTCACCATAGCCATGACCATGCACCTCCCACATGCTGTATTTGATCTTTTACACTGAGTTTTGAAGGCTTTACCTCGGCCTTTGGAATATCTACTATCTGCAAAACTAAACGTACAAGCCAACTGAATTTGTGGTGCTTATTAGGCAGCTTTTCGCTTATAACCTTTTCCAGTTTCTGAGCATTTCTTCATCTCAGCCAATTGTGGCGGATCATCGAATGGATCTTTCAATACATACGCGTGTTTGATTCTAATATTTTTGAAGGCTCTGTTTTTCGCATCAATTGTGGCATCGAATGATTTCTTTGAATTTGGTAGGTTAGAATTTATTTATATTCAAAATAAAAACTTGTAGAGAGTAGAATGATAACATAAAATCTTAATAAAATTAGAGAGAATTAGCTAAAATAAAAAAATTTTCTTTATTTTGTATTGATAATTAATAATAGGGTCGCGTTGATGCCGCCAAATTGTTTACGGTACAATTGATTGATACTAATCGCATTGAAGTTAAATATGGACAGTCTTTGCATGTTGTTAATTTGACTGAGAGAACTTGCTCATGCAAGCGTTTCCAACATGAGATAACCATGTGCGCATGAAATCGCAGCTGCTGAGTATAAGAAATTTTCTCGTATATCCCTATGCAGTAATTACTATTACAACGCTTATTTGGTTAACGCATACGCTGAATCGGTTATGCCGTTTGATTCAGCGCATCAAGTTTCAGAAAACGTGGATAAACAAGCGTGTTTGCCCCCGTTTATTCGTCAACAACTAGGAAGACCTAAAAAAGGATGATATCTAGTTTAGAAGTTTCACTTGAAAGAAACTTTCAAGGAAAGAACACACATGTTCTCGTTGTAGAAAGAGGCGGCATAATGTGAAAACTTGTTCGATGTAAACTGATTTATGGATTTGAGGTTTTGTGATACGATTTGACTTCTGTTTTAATGATGATTGAGTTATGATTTATGTATGGTTGAATTACTATTTACGAATGAGTTACAGATTAGAATTATTTTATGCGGATGAGTTATGGTTTAACTATAGTTGAATTCTGGTTTCAATAAGGATGAGTTACTTTTGACGGGTGATTTACCGATTTAAATGTTTTAGTTATGTCAAATATTTTGAATATTAATCGAAGAGTCACAATTTTTCGTATTCATAGCCTAAGACATCATAGCCTTGTATTATGACATAATAGCTACGCAATATGACATAGTAGGCATCATCTAGGGGTTGACCTCGGTATCTTAATATCACATCATAGCTGCGTCAAAATAAAACATTTGCATCAGTTATAAAAGTTTCTTGATATTAGTACTCAGTCGTATTATACACGACTAATATATGAAACGATTGAGTTATTATTTATCATTCGGTTGAGTTATTATTATTATCTTAAATAGTAATAAACGATATAGTAATAAACGATACGACTAAGTTATTTTTAATGTTTGCCTAAGTTATGAAATTTAAAATGAACGTACAGCTGGATATCTTACTAAGGCTGGGTTTTCCTTTGTGTATGTCTGAGTTATGTTTTCTACTTTACGACTGAGTTATGCCTCTTTTCGACTTAGTCATGTTTAGCCGAAGAGTCACAATTGAGTTATGCTTATTTTATGAATGAGTTATGCTTACTTTACGGCTGAGTTATGCTTACTTTACGACTGAGTTATGTTTCCTATACGCCTGAGTCATTCTTACTTAGGGGTGTCAAATGGGCCGACCCGCGTTCATTTTTTCGGCCCCGCAACAGGTCCAATTTTTTGACCCATGGCGGGTTGACCCGAAAAACCCGCGGACAACTTATATATTGTCTAAGCCTGCGCTCGCGGATTTGCGGTTTAGCGAGTTAGCCCGCAGACACTATATTTATAGTTAGATTATGTAAAAATTAAAATAAAAATGTATAAAATTTTAATTTAGCAACTTATTTAAGTAAAAAATAATTTAGATATATTTCTTATAAGTATTTTAATTTTATACACTAAAATTTTATGTTTTATTAGATAGATTATAATTTATTAAATACATAAAATTATTTATTATTTAATTACTTTTTGCTTAAACTAGTTGTCCGCGGACCGACCCGCCAATCCACAGACAAAACTCGTCAAACCTGCGGTCCGTGTTGGGTCAACCCGCGAGACCCGCCTTTTAATGGACATAATTTTTTTTCCAAGCCCGCCCCATGATGGTCCGGGTTGGGTCTAACTGCATGTTTTAGCCCGTTTTGACACCTCTATTCTTACTTTACGACTGACTTATGTTTACTAGTGAGTCATGTTTAATATACAGTTGAGTTATCTTATAGTAAGAATTTACTATGTTTGATGTATGTGTTACGAGTGAGTAATAACAATTATGATTATGAATAACATAGAGACCAAGTTATTATTATAACATATGAATACTTTAAGAAGTAAGAAAATAGTGACTCAATTATAAAAGTTAATGAGATTGAGTATGAAGATTACACATATACTGCTTTACTGAATCAGTCGAAGATTATGAATTTAGACTTTAAACCTTACATGTTCAAGTCAAGCCAACTTGTAAGTGTTCTAAAAAAAATTGTTTGTGAACACTTACAAGTTGAATTGACCAGAACATGTAAGGTCTAAGGTCTAAATTCGCAATCTTTGACTGATTCAGTAAAGCAGTATTTGAGTAATCTTCAGACTCAATCTCATCAACTTTTACAACTGATTCACTATTTTTTTTTAAAAAAATTATATTCAAATTTTAGAATTACAGGAATGGAAATAACATAGTCAATCAAGAAATGCATATACAACAACAATGGAAGGACTGAAGACTTTTGCAGGTTGCGGGTGAGTCACATCCGCACACCAAAGAAAAATTTCGGACGCTCAGTAACATCAGGCCAAATCAATTGTGGGAAATTGGTGTCCTTTTGGTGGTTGCATAGAATAAGCAGGAGGGAACCATATTACATGAGTACTCAATGGACCTTGAATTTGTACCTCCAATTTGGAGCAACATACATATCCATTATGTATTGTGTAAACCAATGCATCTTCAAAAAGAACTGTAATGTGTCTTTCCCTATCCCATCTAAGTGGCTGGGGAAAATAACAAGAAGAATCAATTAGAACAAATTGCAGCTAATATAATAGAACATAGAAATAAAATTACCACTTTAATTTACCCTCAACTAAAATTACCATTTGGTGGTTGCATATGATAAGCAGCCAATATTACAATCAACATTTAAAGATTTGATGTCCTTTTGGTGGTTGCATAGGATAAGCACGAGAGAAGCGAATTGCATGAGTAATGTTTGTGAGAAAAATCAAAATAGAAAGAGATAGATTGCATGCGTACTTTTTATGAAGAATTTCGAAAGCAAAAGAGAGAAAGGGAAAGAGAAAGAGAAGAGAAAAAACCCTAAGATATATTAAAAGAGATATTGAGAATTTGTGAGCAAATAAAGAGAGAAACAAAGAAATAAATAGAAAGAAAATCGTTGCGTCAAAATCAATCTTTATAATATAAATCTAAGAGTTATGATTTTTTTTGTATTCCCGCCTCTTCGTATTACACACCTAATATATGGAAACACGAAACGTTGCAATTTATATTTCTCTTAACAGCCGAGTTATGGAAATTAAAATAGTTATCACGGTTGAGTTCTTTCATTATACAACTATGATACAGATACATAAATGTTGGGTTAAAGGTTACTTTAAAGACTCCTATATAGATAAATAAAGGCTGAGTTATTCTTACCTTGGGCAACGTAATAAGACATCATTACACGTCTCATAATATCTCAATATATATGCGTAATAAGATATCATAGCTGCATAATATGACATAATAGCTGACATAATAGTTGCGTAATAAGGCATAGGGTTTGACCTCAATAACGTAATATTCCATCATCGTTGCGTAGTAAGACATCATTTGCATCAGTTATAAAAATTTCTCAATATTAGACGACTGAGTTATGTTTACACGGCTGATATATGAAACGACTGAGTTATCTTTTATCATTCAACTGGGTTATTATTATGGTCTTATACAGTAATAAACGATATGACTAAGTTATTTTTAATGTATGACATAATTACAAAATTTAAAATGAACATTACGGCTGAGTTACATCAAGCTGATTATTGTTTACTGAAAGCTGGATTTTTTTCTTGTTTACTTTTTGACTTAGTTATTTTCCTATACGATTGAGTTATTTTTACAACTGAGTTATGTTTACTTTATGACATAGTTATCTTCGTGGTTATAATTTATGGCAGAGTTCTGTTTCAATAGGCAGAGTTATTGATTTGATGTGTTACGAGTGAGTAGTAATAATTATTATTATGAAACTTCCCACTACATAAACGCTAAATTATTATTACAATACATGACTACTGCAAGAAGTAAATGAGTATATATTTAGATGATCCAGATGTACATAACTAAATTACAGTTGGTACTTAAATTAGCTGTAGGATAATGAGATTAAGTCTGATGATTACTCGGATACTGTTTTATTGAATCAGAACAATGAATTTTGACTTAAAACTATTAACCTTACATGATCACTTCAAGTCAACTTGTACGTGTTATAAAAATCAAGTTGTTTAGACACTTACATGTTGACCTGAAGGGAACACGTAAGGTTTATAGTCTTAAGTCGAAATTCATTGTTCTACTTCAACAAAGCAATATTTGAGTAATCTTCAGACTCAATCTCATCACCTTGTTTAGAAAGAAATTGTTCATAACACTTACAAGTTAACTTTAATTAACAGCATAACAAATAAAAACAAGATAAATGAACAAGAACTGCTTTCCGTCCCCCATCCATTTATTAGCTTATGAGTTACTCTTTTCGATTTCCTTCATGATGTACTCAACTAACACCAACTATCAATGGATATTTCTTTAATAATCGCAAAGGCAAGGAGAAGATAGTTGTTGGCTGCATCTACTTCTTTGGTGGTTGCATAGGATAAACAGGAAAATATTACATTCAACAATTGGAGATTTGGTGCCTTTTTGGTGGTTGCATAGGATAAGTAGGAGGGAAGTGAGTTTCATGCGTAATATTGGTGAGTAAAATCAAAATCGAAAGAGATAGATAGCATGCGTACTGTTTGTGAGAAATATCGAAAAAGAGTGATTGTGAATTTGTGAACAAAATAAGAGAGAAACAACGAAAAAAATAAAATAATATATATATATATATATATATATATA
>OVBE01003592.1:0-26354 GCA_900406425.1 Iberis pinnata
AATATATATACAAATCGATAAAACATTCTTCATCAAAATACGGGTTTCTACACCAATGGCTTCACCACCGCCGTCGATGCTCACACAAAAACCACCGAAAGAAAAGGAGGAGGATGGCTTCTCCACCGCCGCGACAGACTTTGGAAAATGAAGAGTAGGTTTCCTGCAAACCAGAAACAAGAAGAAGGGAACGGATGGGAAGGCTCTCCGCTTCCTCTTGCGTCCACCGAACCCAAGCCTCCACCGGAAAAACGAATATCTTTTCCGCCGGACCCTAGATCTAGATCAACCTTGAGATTCTTCATCCCTAGCTCTGCCGTCCTCCATGCCCGACGCCACGACGCAGAGCTGGCCGGCTCACATCGACGCAAGGTGATTCTCTCTTCCGGCAGTCTTCAATGATTTTAGCTTTTACCGAGATGAGAGTGGGATGGACTTCACCGTGAGTGAGGTTTCAGGAGGAAGCTCGCCGGCTCTGGAGTCGCCGGCCAGCTCCAAGGGCGTGGGGCAAGATTTTGTTGCTCGACTGGCGGGATGGAGGCTCGCTTGAAAACCTCTCGCACCACAGGTCCCTACGGTGAAGGTAGAGAGAATCGGAAGAGAAAGATTAGAGGAGTTGATTTTTTACTACAAAGATATACTTCCCATGTTAGTTTATATCAGAAATTAAATCTCTTTGAATGCAAATTTGTTATAAAAAATTTTGCCAATCAAAAATAGTATCCTACTTTAAACTATTAAAAGTTCAATGAATAACTATCGACAACATCTCTAAGAAGAGCATATTAATCTTGGTTTATGACTTTTTTAGCTTAACATGAAGTGGAGTTTGTGCTTCCCTTGGACCATTGTTTGCAGCTCAATAGATCTTGTTTGCAGATTTAATACTGAATCTGCAATACTTTTTTGGGTCAAATATTTATGTTGCAATACTTATTTCATGTTTTGCACAAGTAAATATGCATCTCCATCCTAAATAATGAATCTTAAAAAATATTAATTTATTTACGATATCAAGACAAAAAAAAATTGGTTTACATCTCTTTCTTGTTTGGTTTGTTTTTCCTCGTTCGATCACAGGAGTTGAAAGAGGAAAAATCATTAGCTACTTTGTTAGTTCTATTGACGATGACGAAACTACGATTAGGACAACTGGTAAGCGTGAATAATTAAAATAGGTGGAAGAAAATATAGTTAATGTGTCTTTTTCAAAAAAAAAATATATATATAGTTAATGTGTTTAGAAAACGTTAACTTGTCAGGAGACATGAATGATTTTTTTTCCATCTAAAATATTTATAATAAGAAGATTCCAATTACAACCATCAAACACATAAAAGCCCTAGAGTTTTAAGAGAAGCATTGCCGGCAGGACTCTAACCTCCGGAGTCACAAGCCCGAACGAGGGAAACTAAAACAAACCAAAGATACAACTAACAGAGAAAAACGACTAACAAACAAAAACCAACTGACAATTAAAAGACCGAACGTTGCCCTTGTTAATCATATGAAAATAGGTCATCATATTGGATCAGCTTTGGTTGCAGAGGGATTGGCATTGCGAGATGCCGTTTTCATGATGCGTAATGCCGGAGAGCAACATATAATGTTCTGCTCGGATTCTACCTGCCTAATTCCTATTCAGAGCTTTTTGGCATAGTTTCATATATCAAATTTGCATCAACTAGCTTTATTTCTGTTTTATTTAAGGCTATTCCTCGAAGTGTAAACGAGATAGCCGATGCCTTAGCTAAGAAGGCACTATCAAACAATGTGATACTCTAATCGTAATATATATTTTTTGGTGAACAAAAAAAAAAACCAACCAAACAGTCGGAATCTGGAGATGACGCTGAAAATAGGAGAAGCTAAACGAGAAGGAACCCATAAACTCTGTTTGACCAAAACCAGAAAGAAGACCAAACAAAGATTACCAACAGCTGGCGCATCCTCCTATTGTGAATCACAAACTACCTCAATGGAGAGAGACGAGGCAACTCTTCTCGGAAACAAGGACAAAACTCAACCGAACTTGTCCTGACAGAACCTCTGGAACTAGCGAAAACGTATAGAAACGTCTTTGGAAAGCCTCAACACAATAAAAATACATTAAAAACTCAATAGATAATCTATCTGATAATATTTTTCTTTTTTGATAGTATGAGATATAATTATTGAAATTCAGTACTCACAGACTAATCTATGAAACTTATAGGAGAAAATATATATATATATATATATATATTATTTTATTTTTACCTTTTTTATTCTGTTAAAGATTTCAACGTAATTTTTCTTACCACAAATTAAAGTTCCAAGCTTTTATCTTTTTGGATCCAGAACCAGCATTTGATAATAGGTGTGACAAGACCCCAAGTAAAAGAACATTTGTAATTAAGCTAACTGCATTTGGTTGGATGCCATGCAATTAAAGAAGTTTACAGACATTGGAATCTCCAATGTATTACTCCATTTTTCACTCTAAAATGGAGTAACTCCAAAATGGAGTTGAATTTACTCCAATGTATTACTCCATTTTCTACTCCATAAAAGAATCTTTTAAGCATATTCTAATACTATCTTATTGATTATTATTAATGCTCTCCCATACTTTTTAAAAATTACAATTTGATCCAAATTAATTAATTTTGCAAAAAAATACAAAAAATGAGAATAAAATATTTATTATTTTAATAATATTACATTATATCTTAGAAAAACAATAGAACATAATATATTTTATTAAATCACCATCATTATTATACTTTTCCCACATATTGTGTTTTTATTTGTATTTTTAATTTTAATTAAGTATTTTTTTATAATATATATAATATTATAAGTATAATATATACCATATTATAAGTATAATATATACCATACGTGACACTTAGTTATAATTTTAATTAAATTCTTCATAATACGTGACACAATAAATTTAAGTGTAATGGATACGTACGTAACACTTAATCACTTATAAATGTAATGAATATAATAAATGAAAAAAAAATATTTAGTATGGAAATGAAAACATCTAAAAATTTAAGGACAACTTTATAAATAAAATAGTTCAACTCCATTTTGGAGTGGAAAATAAGATTACTCCAAATTTGGAGTGAAATTGGTCAAAACTCCATTTTGGAGTGAAAAATGGAGTGGGGTTGGAGAAGATTTAACTGCAAAATGGAGTTTTACTCCAAAATGGAGTAGGGTTGGAGATGCTCTTATTTATATCTAACTGAGTAGAAAAACTGTAAATGTTTATTAGTTATGATTTGTACGGATATAGAGCTTCAGAAGTAAATGTACTTGTCGGATACATGTTTTTTAAGATACATGAGCATTCTGTCTGTCTACGTGCATGAGAGACATGTGACCACCGCAAAGTAAGCCTCTACAGATATTTTATAATTTGTCATTTCTTTTCGTTAGTGTATGTTGGCCTATTCAGATTAATGCTAATGTCGAAGCCCATTAGTATGACAGTGACAAAGTCGAAAAAAAAAGAGAGAGATAAACATTTGGACCGGCTAAACCGACAAGACCAAGGAGAGATCGAAGCCGAGATGGGCTAGAATTTAAACTGGGCATTGAATGTTGAATCTCGGTCCAAGACGAATATTGGGATTAGTCCACTATGGTTAAGATGACCAACTAATTTTACTATAAATATTCATGTAAAATGTAAACAAAGAACAACTACTAATTAATAAACAAACAGATTACTTTGACATAACCAAAATTTCAGGAAATTAATAGATCAAAGATTTATTCTTAATCAAAAGGGTCATATCTTGATTTAAATAGTCCAAACAACACATAGATACAATATTAGTTTATAATAGTGTAGTGACTACGAAAATGTTAAAGAAATCTGACACTTTGAGAAATTTCTATTTGTAAAAGAATAGTTAAAATATATGTTAGTCTCCAATTTTTGTCCATTTGATGATATATTGGAATGGTGAAATTTTACAATTTTGAATTTGGCAAATTTCGATTAACATAACTCGAAATCTAAAGAATGTAAAAGAGAACAAGAAATAATAACATATTAGAAAGAAAATACCCTAATTCTCTAACTTTAAACACATAAACACAAGAAAATTTTAAAACATAGACAATAGTAACCCATCAAGCTCGAAAAAAGCTAAAGACTCAAGTCACTAATTAATCGCAAAACCAGGACCGACTCAAAAATATTATGGATCTCTCGGCAAAACATAATTTTTGGGCATCTTATTTTTAATTTATATAAGAAATAAATAAGTAACACTACTAAAAATTTATGTATTATTTTAACTGTAAAATTTATTTAAAAATCTTATATATATATATATGAAAAATTATATATCTAATTTTTTAATATATATATTTTAAAAAATAGACCCTAAATTAGAATACGGTTCGGGATCCCGGGGCGGTCGCACTCCCTACCCACTTAAATGAGCCGGCTCTGCGCAATGAAACCAACAAAATTAAACAAATTAGGCCACTAAACACTTGAAACTCATCTTCAAAAACCGGACCTAAATACATAATAACAAGTTCTAAATTCGAATAATGGTGAAAGAAACCTCCTCACTTCAAGAAAATCCCTCTGATATATTAGAGACATTAGAGTACTTGAAACTCGATTTCTGCTGTCGTTTTGTATTGTTAGGAATGAAGTAATTTTTAACCATGCGTGTATTATAATAATTCACTTGAAAGCATTATTAGTACTACATATATAAGAAGGTAACAAAATAGCTTACATATTGCTCTCTTGTGTTTACTATTAAATTTTGGATGATTGTCAATTTAGAAACAATCACAATATTTGCAAGCCAGAAACTTTTAAATAACTATACTACAAAAGGGTAGAGAGACCTTGATTTCTTGACGTGACATATTACCTACATTGAGACACTCTCCCACCAATATTTCATCATTATGAATTTTCACTTCTATATATGTTTTATATTCTTATATTAAATAAATTAGTTGTTCCGTATAATCACCACAATTACCGTTACAATATTGTTTAGTTTTTCAACAACAAAAAAAAACAATATTGTTTGGTTTATTATGATATATATAGAATTATTTTATAAACTATTCTTTATACTTATCTATCTAGTTATGCGGGGAAGTGGCCATAGCCTAGTGACATTCATAAGTCCACATGAGGCTGATAGCACCACCCCAACCGGGATCAAGTCTCTGTGTCTACGATATTGTAAGAATTGCATGCAAATATGGAGGAACTGGTTATTGGACCGGCTTGTTGTGGTCTAAATGGTGACAAAAAAAAAATCTATCTAGTTATGCATTATATAGAACCATGGAGTATAGTTTGTAATGCTAAAGTATAACCTATGAAGATAAATGTAAAAAAAAAAAAAAGAACACTTTCATTTTATAAATCTCCAAAACAAACGCAAAAAGGGAAAAAAAGTAGAGTAAATTGTCATCATAATCAACATTACCAAAATTTGATTTAAAGAAAATAACCCTAATTCAAAAATAAAAAACCCATAATTATTGAGAAATAAAAAAGAGATTAATCAAATAAGCTGTTTGAAATCTGGCCCAACGTTATGGTGGATCAAGTAATCATCACCGTCTGATGAAACGTCCAAAATCATAGCAGTGTCCGTACCATGATGGTGATATATGAACTCATGATGTGTCTTCGTCATCTCCTTTTGTCGCCGGAGCTCCATCACTTTCCGGTGAGAATTAGAATGTTTCTTCAACACAAACGTAGGACTCGCCGCCGGCCGGTACTCTGGAACAAGACGTCCTGATTTGTACCTAACGCCACAAGCGTTGCATAATGTCTTCGGGCCCATTGGGCCTGTCCGCCATTGTGGAGTCTTATTGGTGGCACAGTGGAAACATCGCCTTTCCTCTGTGCCACCATCAGACTCCAACAAAACATCTTTCTTACGTCGGAATCCGTCGATGGCTTGCTTTTTCCGAGCCATCGAGGTAGGCGAGGTAGGTGGAGATAAGTGGTGGCTAGAGAGAACGGTTTCTCCGGTAAACGGATTGTCGTAAACTGCTTCCATAAGAAGCCCACGTGAGGCCCAATTACATCCAGCGGCCCGTGAGCGTTTGCTCCTGACTTTTCCCGGTACAGAAACGTCGGTTGCGAAAATCGGACTGCTGCTATTCGGGTTATCAGATCCGAATTCGGGTTTCGTGTCGGGTCGGGTTTTGAAACCGGATAAAAGCTGGAGCTTTTGAACATCTTCGGTCGAGTACGAGTCCTCCACTATGTTAGACAACCACTCCAGCTCAGCCTTTTCATCACTCTGTTCTCACAAACAATTTAAATAAATTTACAAAATTAACTAAAATCTATTAACCAATAACACTCCCCTAATTAAAATTCAATAATCACAACATTTAATTTATTTATTTATTTAAAAAGTCGTTAAAATACCAAATAAATAGTTTTTTTCCTTCCAATTATATATGAAATTGAATTTAATATACCGGTACGCAAAGGTCGCCGGAGAAGCTAGTACTGTCGTTAACGTCACCGTGGAAATTAGGGAGAGTGTTAGAAGTGTCGGTTACGGCGGCGGCCGTCGTGTTGGAACCGTCGGAATCAGCAATGGCATCGTTTTCGTCGTCATCATCGTTAGAGAAATTGGCAAAGAGATCATCGACGAAGAAATTATCAGCTGTGTGGAAGAATCTATGAGCTTCTTCTTCCATTAACTAAAGGTTTAATTTTTTTTTGGTTTTCGATCTCGCCGGAGAGAGAGAGAGAGTGAAATGAAAGGAAATGTGAGAGTATAAAAAGAAGTAAAAAAGTTAGAGAAAGTTATGGATTGTTAATCTTTGATTTTATTGCGCTTGAAGTGGACAATAGAGACATATATAGGAAACTTTGACGAAGACAATGGAGATTTTATGGGGATAATGATTAATTTTTCTATTTTTTTTTTTCAACCAAACTATTGAGTTATCCATCATTCTATAATTAATTTTTCTATTTTGATTTATTATTATTATTTATATGTTTACAGAATTTTTTTTTAATATACCGTCTTTTAACTTTTAGTTTGGAATATACCATATAATCATAACTATTCTAAAAATAACACAAAATGTGAATTTTATCCAAATATATTATAAATTAAAAAAGTAAAAAAATTATAAACTACTACCTCCTAAACCTAAATTACATCCTCTCCAAAATACTTCGTTTAGTGAATTTACACAAAAAGTCTAGTTCTAAACTCTTTAAATAAATATTTTTTATGCTTGAGGTATTTATAAATATATATATTTTTGAAAATCTGGAAGTCTCCAAAGAATTCAGAAACGCACCAATATGTAAATGAGTCGGACTTGACTCGAAACATAGGCCATGTTCGTTTGCTAGTCGCTAGCGGCAGCGATTAGCTGCAGCTGTTATCAGTCGCTAGTTATGTTCGTTTGCCAGTCGCTAGCGGCAACGATTAGCAGTCGCTGAATCTATTTTGAAACGCTAGAAAATTTAGCGGCTAAAATTTTTAATCACTGTGATTAGTCGCTGGTCCAACGACTCACAAACGAACACAATTTTAATCGCTGCCGCTAATCACTGCCGCTAGCGACTGGCAAACGAATAGGACCATAATTGATTTACAAGTTTCGGATTCAATAAAAAACTGATGTTGATGAAAATTTTTGCTCGGATAATTTTTTTTTAAAAAGCGGATTCTTCATGGGCCGACTTAATAAAAAAAGATTAATATATAATCAAGCTCTTCTCCAAATGAAGTGAAAGTGGTGTTAAAAAAATGTAAATAAAATATCTCATTTATAATAGAAAAATAAAAACTACTTTTAAATTATATAAACAAAAGAATTCAGAAATAGATTTATTTAAAGTTTATTTATAGAAAATCGGATATATAATTTAATTACTCATTAATATCTTCATAAGTCTTAGAATATGCCATATTCCAAATATACGGTTTTGAAATATATGATTTTTGTTATTTTGGAAAGATTTAATTAGTGAATCCAAAACAATTATTTTATAAAATTATATCATTTAATATTTGTTTTTAGTTCAACTTATCATAATTTTGTAAGAGAAAGTCCTTAAAATATTATCAAAAGAAGTTCAAATTCCAAGAATAGCACACATATCAAAAGTTTCAAAAATACCACACATTCTCAAATATTCCAAAAATAGCACAAACATATAAATTGGATTTTAAGAGTTTAGAATTTAAAATTTCGGGTTTAGGGTCAATAAATAAAGTTTAAAGTTTAGTTTTGAAGGGGGTAGGGTTTGGTTTTGGGGTTTTAGGGTTTAAATTTATAGTTTTAAAGATATATTTTTTAAAAATGTGGTATTTTTGGAACAAAAACATTTTTGTGATATTTTTGGAAAAACGTTTATTTTTAGAACTTTTGGGAGTGTGTGGTATTGTTGGAATAAACCAAGTTTTTGTGGTATTTTTGAGAATGTCCCTTTTTAAATTGTACAATATTTACGGAAAATAAAAAATCGGTTTCAACTTTCGGTTACAAAAAGTAAAAAAATCGGTTAGATATTTTTTAAATATCTACCAACTTAAATGGAAAAAAAATTATTTGTAAAAACATTATCTAGCATTTAAAATAAAAATATATATTTAAAATTAAATAAAAAATAATTCAAAATTTTTTTATATAAATTTTATTTATTAAAAATCAGATAAACAAATTAATTACTCATTGATATCTTCATTAGTTTTAGAATATGTCATATTCTAAATATAATATTTTAAAATATCTAATTATTGTTATTTTGTAAAATTTTAATTAGTGAATCCAAAAAATTATTTTTAAAATTATTTATTTTAATATATTTTTTGGGTTAAAGTTATGGTAATCTTTTAAAATAGTTAATATTTACGAAAAATAAAGAATCGGTTTCAACTTTCAATTACAAATAATAAAGAATTGGTGGGATCTTTTTTAAAATATCAAAAACTAATTTAAATGAAAAATAAATAAATTAGTTGTAAAAAATTATCCAGCATTTAGAATAAAAAATTTAAATTAAATAAATAAAAGATTTCACAAATATATTTATCTAAGATTTAATTATCAAAAATTGGATAAACAATTTAATTATTCACTTATATCTTCAATTAAATATATATAAACAATCAATTTTTATTAACAACTTGATTAACATTTTAAATTAATATTTGGAAAATAATAATATCTTATTAAAATTGAAATATTAAAAAGAAATATCAGAGACATTATTGCTAATTACTTAATCTTCTTCAATACTCCATCATCCTATAAAAAGTCTCCATCGTTATCTTAGTTTCATAACATGGTTTCATTTTCTCTTTTACAATCTACTTTTTTGTAATATTTTTTTTTGTGATATATAGTTATGAATGTTTTATATAGTTATATTATTCATTAATATAATTGGGTATGTTTTCCTTAATTTTTGAGAGAGAATATTATCATCAACAAATAATATCAATGAGTTACTGTACAAAAGATTATAAATTTTGTGTTTTCATAAATCTCTTTAATTTTGTGCTTTCATAAATCTCTTTAATTTTGTACAACAATAATTTATGGTAAATCTGCACAATGATTTTAAGAAAAATTCTTTAACTCAAAAAATTTAATATATATTGAACATATTTATATTAAAGTAAACAAAATTTTAATATTACAAAAAATTGTCTTTTAATACATCAGATTTTAAACTATTGCTTTGGTTTTCATATTATTCTATATTAAATATTGTTTAATTCAAGATAAATATAAATTCATATAAGAATGTGGGTATTTTAAAAAAATATGAGTAAAGATACTGATAATTATCAGTATGTTAAATATTAAATCCTAATATTATTTTTGGTTTCCATATTATTCAATATTAAATATTAGATGAGTCAAGATAATTATAAATCTATAAAAGAATGTGGGTATTTTTAAATACATGTGAATAAAATTATTGACAATTATCTGCTAAATACTGAAATCTAATATTTTGAAAATCTAAATCCAAAAAATAAATAATAACTTTTTAAAACATAAGGTTTATTTATAGAAAATCAGATACACATTAGATAGGATATGAAGATTTATAAATTTAAAATATATTATTAAGAAGTTATGGAAATTAACAAATTAAAGGTATACCATTATATATTAGAATATTTTCAATATATTTTATTGTTTAGATTTGAATATCTTACCTATCTTATTTTGTTTTTATTTCATATCAATATAATGTTTTATCTAAATAGGATAATGTTCATTGTTATAAATTAAATATGTCTATATCTTTTTGTTTTATAATTTTCTATTTTTATGATTATATTTTAACATTATTTTATGTCTTATGATAAGTTAAATGTGTTTCAATATCTATGCCGGAGGTATTTTATTGTTAGTTTTAAAACCATGACTTATGTAATTTTAAATGTATGTTATTACTTTTTTATTTGATTTTAAATTGTTTAATGTATTTCTACTTATATAAATATTTTAACTAATTTTATTTTTATTATTTTAGAATTAAAAAATAAATTATTTTGAGTAAATCTTAACGTTTTGGGATCATTGTTGTCACGGTTCGAACATATATCGTATGACATATTAAATGTGATTTCAATATTCATACACGACATATTATGATTGTTGTTTTACAACCATAACTTATGCAACTTTAAATTTAATAAACAATTTAGTTACTTTAATTTATTTTATTTTGAAATTAAAAATAAATAAACTATTGTTTGCAAGAATTATTGTTCTTACAACCATTGTTACTACGTGTCACAAACAATTATATTTTAATATATATATATATATATATATATATAATATGATATTTAATGAAATTATAAAATCGGTCATATGAAAATGTTTGACAAATCACTCATAAAACATACATTTTAAATAATCAAACTACATAGTACATTTAGTTAGTTTATCTAACTCTATATATATTATATTATATTATATATATACAAAATATAGAAAACAAACACAAAACAAAACATTGCTAAAATTTATTAAGTTAATTATTGATACCAGGTGTAGCACCTAGTCAAAAAGCTCATTTCGACTTAAGGCCCAGGTGGACGCCGACACCTAGGAAAGAAAGAGGCTTGGAAGAGCAAAATCCAGGTGGGCCGATCTGACGAGCTGAGCCGTCCAGCTCGAGACCCATTAGAGTTAATCAATGTAATTAGGGTTTTACGCATGTATTTTCACTATAAACAGGCCTGTGCCTTAATGTACTAGAAAGAAGCTTGGGTTTGGGGCATCATATTGAAGAAAAAAATCTTTAGTTATGTTAAGAGGCATCATGATGGGAAAAAGTAGTTATATTAAGTTTAAGGTAAATTTCAAAACAATATATTAAAGAAAAACTAGGTATATTAAGTTTATGGTAAATATTTAGTTATATTAATTTTATACTTTTTGAAAGCAATTAAGGACTGTTATCCAAACTCAGGATCGTTTATCGTATATTTTTGACTATTCCAGTTTTAGTAGTATATGTAGAAAGAATTTTTTCAAAACTAAAGATGAGAAAATCGTATTTCGTTCGACTATGTCACATGTGAGATATGTTGAATGACTTAGTTATCTTATCCATTGAAAGAAAATTGCTGAGAAATGTTGATTTTGAAATTTTGTTGAACGATCAAAAGGAAGAAAAATTATGTTTTAGAACTATAATTCGGTTATTGGTTTTTTCTTCTATCTGACAAGTTTTATTATTGTAGACATTTTATGAATTGGGGCATTTTTTTAATTGCTTATGAAATTTTTTTTTATCTTGTCACGGCTCTAACTATAAATACCCATGTAATTATTTCTAAAAGAGATATAAAATTCTTCATAGCTTTTACCTACAAAATCAAAGATTTAAACATATTTGTTAAATCTTTGATTCCACATTAATCAAAATTTAAAAGCATTAAAAAATTACCCCACTCATAGCGTGGGTTAGCAATAAAATGTAGAATTTCCTTACTTAACAAGCGAAAAAAAAGTGTGATTTAATAATGACATAATTAAATAATTAATATACGAAACCTGTGGAATTGTGTGGTGGGTACAACTTTACTAGGGTCAAAAGTCATAACGTTGCTTCCAAAAAAAAAAAAAAAAAAAAAAAAAAAANACGTTCACGTGCATGTGTTGGATGATGATCACGCCGTTGGATTATCAATGACGACACTAATCGGAGAAAGTGTAAACTATTCCTCATTTTGTCCACATTATTTAATGTACCCAAAATCGGATTGTGTTACCAATTATGATATACCTAAACCATTAAGTTAGCAAACTATGTTTGCTTTGTATTTTTGAAATCTATATTTATGAATTTTTTAAAACTATGACTAGGTTCAAAGCATCCGCAATCGTCAAAGATATTCAAGAGAGCCGCCGAAATTCACCTCATGTTAATTGACGGTAGCCGGGATTCGAACCCAGATGACGGAACTCATAGATGTGAGTCTTTTACCACCAAAACTAGAAGTCTGGTTTTATATTTATTAATCTAACCTCTTGCTTTTATTTTCTTTTGTATTTATAGTTTCAAAGTGATGACAATTTTGTTTGCCATACAAATCATATTTTTTAGTATATGAATTATATAGATTTTATATAGATTGAAATGGAATATAAAGATGGAATACACAACTCATCATGTTAATAAACAAGACAAAAATTTAAGAGTTAAAAATTAGCAGAAATAAACAATAGTTTTTGAAACAAAGTTTAAAATAGGAAAACATAAACTAAAAACTAAAATTTTTAGCCAAAACAAAATTAACTATTTGAGCTACGAAACAAGAGAAATGCATAAGGACTGAAGAAACGCACATAAATCGTTTGCATGATGTTAAAAACGAACTGAATGGTAAAATTAATCATATGATAACACCAAAACGCGATACAAAGCCTTTATTATAGATTGAAATAAAATATATGAAGGAAATAAACCTCATGTTAATAAGCATGAAAAAAACTAGAAATTAAAAATTGCATAAACAAACAAGGAGAAAGTGGTTTATTAATGATTGTCTCATTTGTTGTCTAATTAATGGATTATAGATCGAATAAGAGCATTCGATATACGAATGCAAATTTTCTTTTAATAAAGATTTGAGTTATTGAAGCGATTTGTTGTGCTCCATGGATTAATATAACAAAAGAAAATTGGCGGAAACAAATTATTAGTCGGATACAAAGTTTAAAGGAGGATATAAACTAAAAGTAAAAAATTTATAGACAATAAAACTTGGTTTAGAGATTAATATGGCAAAGAGAAAATGCGGAAACAAACTACTTTTTTCGGGAACAAAATTTAAAAGAGGAAGATATAAACTAAAAAATTAAAAATTTATAGACAAAATAAAACTAACTATCTGAGCTACGAAGTAAGATAAAACTCATCGAAAACTGAATGATACACGAAAACTACTTGGACGATGCTAAAAATAGATGAAAATATAAACTAATTTAATTGTTCACTATAACTAAATTATAATAAAAGAAAATCATAAATGAGTTAATTTAATTATAATAAAGACTAGATAGATTCTAAGCTCAAATCAAAGAGATCAAGTTTGGTCACGATCGGACAAAAGAAAGATTTCTAATGAGAGGCATAAATTCGACTCATTATAGACAATAAGCAAGAATGAACTTTGCCTAACAAATTCATCAACTTCGATCCAAAAAAAATCTATTAGACTAAAACCGACTGTCTTCAAAATATGTATAAATATAAAAATAATGTTAATACTTCAAAAATTACTGTAAGTTATATAAAAGAAAAACTCGAGATTTTTAATCATGTTGACATCTATCCTAAGGTTGATCAACATGATCTAATTCATAATCTTCTAATAAAATATGTTTGACAAAAAAAAAAAAATCTTCTAATAAAATATTTTTTATAGCAAAGTTCACAAAATCTAAATAATACTTATTACTGCATAATCGGTCCTGGGATTTTAATGGCCGTAAGATAAAATGAAAAACATGGGTTTGTTCTTCAAATAAATTTTTTTAAATAGGCAAGTTTTTAAAATTAAATTTTGAAAATATAAAATGGGCCGCAAACTTGCACTTGGTCTGTTTGAACTCAGAATCGACCCAGCTTATAAGACCTGATTCCATAAGTATATGAGTGTAAAAGTGCCTTATAGTGTTTGTAAAGTGTTAAAATCGAAGGACACGTAGTGCAACGCAACACTTAAACAAGTTGAATAGACTCGCAATAAATTAATTGACAACAATGAGCCCAATTCATGGCTTAGAAAAGAATCATAATTCTGCAACTTTGAAAGTAACCAAAGCCCAAAAACCAAAAGCCTTCTTGATATTCCAATTTTAGAAGAAGTTATGACATAACAAATATTCATAAAATACCACACAAAATTAAGTTTTACACAGATATATAATATATTAATATATTACTAAATATTTCAAAACTACCGTTAAATTTATTTTTCTCAAAATTACTATATATCTAAAAGCTAAATTATAAAGATTCAAAGTTTATATTTTTGGATTCTGATTCATTAATAAGAGTTTACCGTTTATTTTAAAAAGAAATGATATTACTTTAAAAATTTTATGGTTTAAATTTAAAATTATAAAATTATTATAAATTTGTGGTATTTTTCTAAATTTTTTATTTTTAAAATTTCTCATAGCAGTTTAAAAATATATGATATGTTTAAAATATACTTTATTTCATATATTATTTTTGGATATCCCCATGCAAAAAATTCATCTCGTTGAAGAGATCACACTCTTTAGTCCAATTAAATAAATAAAAAACCAAGTTTGCCACATATTCAGCAAACTCCAGCTGAATGCTTTTTGATTCAACAAAATGAAACTTAAAAAAATGTTAAAAAAAATCAATTCCACTATACATATTAAATAAATAAAACAATTAAAAATATATAATCAATATAGTTTGTTTACGTTTTTTTTTTTTTTTTTTTTTTTTTTNATACAACACGAGACGAAAATTTCAGACCTCTCCTCCTACTTAATCGGCGATTCTTAATCACATTGTTTTCTCCTTCTATGTTTTTGTTTGATTTTCTTTAATCTCTCTTCTACGAGATCACACTCTTCCCGTGAAAGCTTTTGCTTCTTCCTTCTAACATTTCTCTTTCTTGTGTGAAAAAATGAGCAATAATCCTACTCAGATCTCCGACGAGTATTTATCCGACAATAATTCCGGCGTCGTTGGCGGTATTTCTGATGTTTACGGTGAAGATAGTGCTACATTGGATCAACTCGTCACTCCTTGGGTTACATCCGTCGCTAGGTGAGAGATCTAATTCTTTATTATTCTTTTTAGGGATTTTTATTTCGCCACATTGCACACTCTTATTCAAGTTTCGCTAGATCCAAAAATTATTATAGAATTTCTTGATTTTGGATTCTTCTGTTTGGATGGAAATCGCTATGTTCTTGTTTCTTGTTGTGGAAGCAATACATAATTTGTAAAATCTGCAGTGGCTCTACTTTGATGCGTGATCCTCGCTACAATAAAGGACTTGCGTTTACTGATAAAGAGAGAGATGCTCATTACTTAACTGGTCTTCTTCCTCCTATTGTGTTGTCTCAAGAAGTTCAGGTGATTTTGAAGTTTAGGGTTCATTATTCTGTTACAGTAAAATCCCTTCTTTTTTTTTGCTGATTTTTTGTTGTGGTTGATAGGAGAGGAAGATGATGCACAACCTCCGTCAGTACACAGTTCCTTTGCAGCGTTACATGGCTCTCATGGATCTTCAGGTGATTGTTATCTGAACATCTGTTTGGTTAGTTTTGAATTGCTGCAATTGGGAGCTGATGAATCTGATGATTGTTTCAGGAGAGAAATGAGAGATTGTTTTACAAGCTTTTGATAGATAATGTAGAGGAATTGCTTCCTGTTGTGTATACACCGACAGTGGGCGAGGCGTGCCAAAAGTATGGGAGCATTTTCAGGAGGCCACAGGGTCTTTACATCAGCTTGAAAGAGAAGTATGATTTAATATTTGATGCAACAATGTTTTCATCTCTCAACCATGTTGTGTCCATTGATTATTTGCGTTTATAACTATATTATGGCCTTCTTTAGGGGAAAGGTTCTTGAAGTATTGAAGAACTGGCCACAAAGAGGGATTCAAGTTATTGTTGTCACTGATGGTGAGCGTATTCTCGGTCTCGGAGATCTTGGTTGCCAGGTAAACCAGAGTTTGTTCTCTTGAAGACTTAATATCTCCTGTGATATGCCTTTATCTTATGTTGATTTTACTGCATGGAAATTTTACAGGGAATGGGAATCCCAGTTGGGAAGCTTTCTCTTTACACAGCTTTGGGAGGAATTCGTCCATCGGCTGTAAGTATTGAAACAAAAGCTGCTGAATTTTCATTGAGGAGTGATTTTTCGGTAGTTTTTTGTGAGTAACAAATGTACACTTTGTTCCACATGTAGTGCCTTCCAATCACTATTGATGTGGGTACAAACAACCAGAAGCTCCTGAATGATGAGTTTTACATTGGCCTTAAACAGAAGAGGGCAACTGGCGAGGTTTGTTATTATCTTTCCTAAGTTCTCTACATTCCGCGTGTTTGAAATATTAATGATTTCAAAATTGAGAAGTCCAGTTCCTTTGGTTATTCAGGAATATGCAGAGTTTCTCCATGAGTTCATGTGTGCAGTTAAACAAAACTATGGAGAAAAGGTGTTGGTGCAGGTATATCATATGTTCAATACCGCTGAAATTGTGCTTTCAGTCTTGTGTAGATATAGCCATTATAAGTACTTTTGGTTTCAGTTTGAAGATTTTGCAAACCATCATGCGTTTGAGCTTCTGACCAAGTACAGCTCCAGTCATCTTGTTTTCAATGATGATATCCAAGTAAGAACTTGTCCTCAACATCGATATTATATGATTATATTTTGAGTTTCTTTGAGTTCCAATTAACAAGGCTCTGTTTATACAAAACTGCAGGGTACTGCATCAGTGGTGCTAGCTGGGCTTATTGCAGCTCAGAAAGTACTTGGTAAAAGCTTGGCTGATCATACCTTTTTGTTCTTGGGTGCTGGAGAGGTGAGGCCTGAAAACATATTCTAAATAAATTGTTGTCTTCTACTTGTTTTGTTGCTAAAGCTTTTTTTTTTTTTATCTCTTTGAAGGCTGGAACTGGAATAGCTGAGTTAATTGCTCTTCAGATTTCGAAAGAGGTTAGTTAGTCTCTGGCTCTTCTACTATATATTAGTTACATTTGGTCCATCTTGCTAAGAATCTGTGACTGTATTGTTTTGCAGACTGAAACACCAATCGATGAAACCCGGAAGAAGATTTGGCTTGTTGACTCAAAGGTATTGTTAGTTACATCATTGCTAGCTATTGCTTTCTTATTAATTGATGACTCTTCTTTTGGATTATCTTGAAGGGACTGATTGTTAGCTCACGGAGAGAATCACTACAGCATTTCAAGCAGCCATGGGCGCATGAGCACGAACCCGTCAATGAGCTCTTGGGAGCTGTTAATGTACTTTAAACAACTCGTCTTAAGATATCTCTTCATGAGTAGTTGAAAAATATCTAAAATATTTTTTTAATCCTTTTCTTAAATTAGGCAATCAAGCCAACGGTGCTCATTGGAACCTCTGGTGTGGGTAAGACGTTCACAAAGGAAGTAGTACAGGCCATGGCTGACTTTAACGAGGTTTTGTTTCCTTGTTTCAATAATCTTTCTCTGTATCTCTATGATACTCTTCTTTCTGATGCTCATATTTGTTTATGTGGGATACAGAAACCCTTGATTCTTGCTCTCTCAAATCCAACTTCTCAAGCCGAGTGTACAGCAGAAGAAGCTTACACATGGACAGAGGTAACAAACAAAAGCTTATTAATACCCTTTTGATACGAGTAAAAAAAGCTTGTGTTTGATTGTAGGGTCGTGCAATCTTTGCAAGTGGAAGCCCTTTTGATCCTGTTGAGTATGATGGCAAAACATTCCTCCCTGGCCAGGTTTGTTTGTTGTTTAATGTTAACAAGTTTATCAACAATCCATTAATCTCATTTCATTATGATTACACCTGTTAGGCAAACAACTGTTACATTTTCCCGGGTCTGGGTCTTGGTTTGATCATGTCTGGTGCTATTCGTGTCCGTGATGACATGCTTCTAGCAGCTTGTAAGTACAAGACACTTCCTTTCAACTCATCTTATTTCTGTTTTGGCTAATGAACTTCCTATCTACTTTATACAGCAGAAGCACTAGCCTCTCAAGTGACGGAAGAGGATTTCGCTAAGGGACTGATCTATCCACCATTTGCAAGCATTAGAAAGATCTCTGCTAACATTGCAGCTAGTGTGGGAGCCAAAACCTACCAACTCGGTTAGCTTTTCATATAAAATTGTATGATATCAAAATATTTACTTTACAAAATCTGAGGTTATGTTTTTGTTGTTTTGATGAAGGACTTGCATCAAACTTGCCTCGTCCTAAAGATCTTGTTAAGATGGCAGAGAGCTGCATGTATAGTCCTGTCTACAGAAACTTCCGTTAAAGACTCTTTGCCCATTTTGTCACAATTTTACTTTCTTTTATATAAAAAAATTGTCTCTGTTTTTATTTCTTTTACGAGTTAACTAATGAGATATATTAGTTTTATATGAATAGTAAAATAATCTATGATTCATATTGTCGTTTACGCAACCACTAAATTTGTTTTTGTGTCAATTAAACTATAATTACAAAATAAATACTTTGCAAATGGTTATTTAAATTAGAAGTAATAAATTTACAAAAACAACTAGTAAAAGGATCTTCTTGCTGATTGGACGAGGCAATCTGTAATTTTATTATAAAGTCTATATATAAACAAAAAAATAAACGAAGAAAGTGAAGAGTGAAATTTTTGTGAGAGAAAAGCTCATTTGAAATAAAAATGACCATTAATCTGGTGATGATTGAACCAAAAACTGAGTTTTTGCTATTAGATTCAAATTCGATACACACGAGTATATGGAAAATACTCAGTTTTGTTCGTTTTGGTTTTTTCAAGTTTCAGTAGTTCGGATATGGGAATTTATGATCCATTCAGGTATTTTAAAAGTTTGGTTTTAGTTTGGTTCTTAAATTTTTGTTTCGGTATCACTACAAGAAAACACGCGAAAACCGACAGGCATATCCGTCGGTTTTCCGTCGATAAAGGGGGTAAATCGACGGAAAATCGACAGATACGATCCGTCGATTCTAGGTGGTCGGTTTTACATATCCGTCGATAATGATGCCGTCGATAATCCGTCGATAATTATTCTGTTGATAATCCGTCGATGATTCTTTAAAAAAAACTAACGGATTATCGACGGATATATATATATATATATATATATATATTTTTTTTTAAAAAGAAAATTAAAAAATTAAAATTAAAATAAAATCCAGAATATTTATAAAATAAAATATTAAAATTAAAATTCAAATATTCATAAAAATTCAAAATATTCTTAAAATCCAGAAATTGTAATTATACAAAACGATAACAATAATAATTTACCCTAAAAACATCTCATGAACTCGTCCATCCTATCTTGTTTCGCCCGCATCGGCTCCATCTGAAAGTCGCGCTCTGCTTGCAAAGCCTTCATCTCCTCTATTTGCGTCGCTTGTGCTTCCATTTCTATATTCATTCTCTCCATCTCCTCGTTCTTCTTCCTCAACTCCTCATAATGAGCCGTTGAACCTCGGGATCCCGATCCTGAGACTTCTTCGTAGTCTGAAATAAGAACATAATTATTAGTATCAATAACATGCAATAATATATAATTAAATTTAAATATTATTTACCTGAGAAACTACATCATATACCGTATCAAGGGGGATCTCGTCGCTTCTCCCTTAACAAAATTTCTAGAAAAACCCTCAAAACACAAAACACAAAATTTTTAAAAACCCTTAAATTCTTAAAAAATTTCTAAGAACACAAAATTTGTTAAATTCTATCAAAATTAACTTTCTAAAAACCCTAACATTCCAAATTTATCAACAAAATCAAGTTTTCCCAAAATTCCTAAACTTTCTAAAACCTAACATTCCTAAATTCATCAAATTTCTCAATCCACAATACAAATCAAACTCAATCAAACAATTATACATCCTCTAAACAATCCTAAATCCATCAAAAGCATCAATTTTTACCAAAAATCTCTCAAGTTTCTAAAAACTCAAAAATTTCTAAAAATCCTAAACTAACCGTTCAAATGCTACCAAATCAACACAAAAATCTTAAAAGGAGTTAGGGAAACTTACACTGAGTTTCTTTCACCCATTTTTGGCTTAAAATCGGATTTATGAAGCTCTTCTCTCCTCCAAAATCGCCTTGTTCGCGTGAAAATGGGGGAGAAGAAGAGCTTCTGGTTTTTTTAATAAATAAGAAAACCAACGGAAAGGGTCGTCGATAATCCGTTGGTTTTTAAAAAAATCGACGGATTATCGATGACTGTCCGTCGGTTTTGAAAAAAATCAAATTTCCCGGATTCAAAAAATTTGGGGAAAATAAAACGCGGTAAAATTTTCGACGAAAACCGACGAATTTTCGACGGAATGCATGTTGACTGTGTTGACGGAATCGACGGAAAATCGACGGATTTTTTAAAAAATTTAAAAAATTCGTCGATTTTCCGTCGATAATCCGTTGGTTTTCAACAAAATCTATGGTTTAGGGTTTAGAGATTCGTATAGGATTTAGTTTATGATTTTCGTTGTAGACATTGTCGTAATGATAACACATTAACTGTTATAACGCATCGTAGTAAGATATAATTGAAAACATGTTTTTTCGTCCGAACTTTACCGATGATCATCTTATAAGTTATAAAACACTTTCGACTATAACATGTTTAGTGAAATGTCGTAAACGTCACTTTTACTTAATTTTTTTTATTGTATGAAACATGAATCAAGCCATCATTTATAATCCTTGTATATGTTTGGGGTTTGAAATTTTAAAACATGTGTTTTTGGGGTTTCAAATTTTTTTTAAAACCCCAAACCTCAAACATTAAGTTTTAATAAATTTGATCTAAAACCACAAACATATATAATATCATATCATGAAAATATATGTTTGGGGTTTGGAAAATTAAAACATGTGTTATTGGGGTTTGGGGTTTGATTTTTTTTTCTAAGAAAACCGACAGATTGGGCATATCCGTCGGTTTTCTTAAAAAAAAAAAAATCAAACCCCAAACATTAAGTTTTGATAAATTTGATCTAAAACCACAAACATATGGAATATCATATCATCAAAATATATGTTTGGGGTTTGGAAAATTAATACATGTATTTTTGGGGTTTGATTTTTTTTTTTCTAAAAAAACCGACGGAAAACCGACGGATATGCCAATCCGTCGGTTTTCCGTCGGTTTTCCTTAAAAAAAAAAAATTCAAACCACAAACATTAAGTTTTGATAAATTTGATCTAAAACCACAAACATATGTAATATCATATCATCAAAATATATGTTTGGGGTTTGGAAAATTAAAACATGTATTTTTGGGGTTTGGGGTTTTTTTTTTTTTTTTCTAAGAAAACCGACGGATTGGGCATATCCGTTGGTTTTCCGTCGGTTTTCTTAAAAAAAAAAATCAAACCCCAAACATTAAGTTTTGATAAATTTGATCTAAAACCACAAACATATGTAATATCATATCATCAAAATATATGTTTGGAGTTTGAAAAATTAAAACATGTGTTTTTGAGGTTTGGGGTTTGATTTTTTTTTTAAGAAAACCTAAAACCCAAACATTAAGTTTTGATAAATTTGATCTAAAACCACAAACATATGTAATATCATATCATCAAAATATATGTTTGGGGTTTAGAAAATTAAAACATGTGTTTTTGGGGTTTGGGGTTTGATTTTTTTTCTAAGAAAACCGACGGATTGGGCATATCCGTCAGTTTTCTTAAAAAAAATAGAATAAAACCCCAAACATTAAGTTTTGATAAATTTGATCTAAAATCACAAATATATGTAATATCATATCATCAAAATATATGTTTGGGGTTTGAAAAATTAAAACATGTGTTTTTGAGGTTTGGGGTTTGATTTTTTTTTTTTAAGAAAACCGACGGAAAACCGACGGATATGCCCAATCCGTCGGTTTTCTTAAAAAAAAAAAACCCAAAACCCAAATCTTAAAAACGGTCAAATCCGAATGGGAAAATTTCGACACAAAAACCGACGGAAAACCGACGGAATAAATCCGTCGATAAAATTCCGTCGCTTTTCCGTTGGTTTTTATCGACGGATTCTTGCCGTCGATAAATTAATCGACGGACTCTTTTCCCTTCGATTTTCCGTCGGTTTCTCCGGTCAGATTTTGGCATGTTTTCTTGTAGTGTATGGGTTTGGTTTCGGTTATAGAGATAATAGATTTTGATACCTATTCGGGTAATTATTTCACTTTGATTGAAAATCCATTCGGGTATCTCAGTTCTTATTTGATATTTGACCAAAAATCTTTAATAAAAATAAAAATTATTTTTAATTAATATTATATAATATAAATATTAATATAAATAATTATATTATTTGCATATTTCATATAAAAATATTATCTATTGTTATACAATTCGGTTAGTTCGGATAGTTTAGTTCGATTCTTAAAATATCGATTCAGTTCAGATTATTTGGATAATAAATTTTGATATACATTCAAGTAATTTTATAATTCGATTTAAATTTGAAATAGGATATATCAGTTCATTTTTTCGAATATTGGTTATTATGCCACCTCTACTTAAATGTATGGAAACCTTCTATTTGGGTTAGGACACATTTTTCCTGTTAAAATAAGTTTATGCATAAAAGACATTGGAAGTGATTCTGCGCCTGAAATTATAATCATTGCAAAGTCAATGATCCCATCTATCATATCTCAAAAGTAAAATTGCAAGTGGTGGCCCTCCATTACTGGTGTAGTTATTAATAATAATGATGATTGCTTTGAATTCTTTTTGTTAGGAGGATTATACATTCATTGAACTTCTCTGTCTATTATTGTTAATTTCCCCCTTTGTTAAAATTATGTGTACCAATGTCTTAACCTTTTTCCTGATAATTTCCTTAAAGAAATGATAGCATGCCTAAATATAAATAAACCAATAAATATATAATTATATATGATAAAGCACTATACTTGTTTATTTTGAGTCCGATTATCCAATATTTTTCATATATCTTATTTAGATACAAATAAATAGTAGATATTATACTAGTCGAAAATATAAAGATATTAACATTAGTAAAATTGTTGGATCAAGGTTTGACACCCACTCTGAGGTCCAACAAAAATATCTGATTAAGGTCCAAAGGGTCCAAAACCGACAAACAAAATCCGATCCTGTGAAAGATATGCGAACCCCGACCCCGTCACTGTTCATGATGTGACGAGACCAAACCAGAGAAGGAGCAGTATAAATAAGATGTCAGATGAACTGAAAGGGGGGGGGGGGGGGGGGAAAAAAAAAAANAACGTCTAAGTATCTCGACTATTGAATCAGTTGGAAGCGTTTCCAAGTCATCTCGTCTATTTGACGACCTCGTCCATCAAAGTCGTCATAATCTCAACAGAGAATAAAGATACCTCGTCCACAAAAGAGACAGTGATTACGCAGATAAAACATCTTTTCCAACAACGCTCGTAGCCGAAGTAGAAGAGAGTCAGTATCAAAAGCTATAGTCAAATAGCCTCGCCTAGTCTATCTATTGTATTTTAAAAAATATTAAATTTTATATGTTGTCTGATCCTTTGAATAAATGACTCAGTCAATAGGAGTTGCAAGGACCAGTTAAACATTTGGCGCCGTCTGTGGGGACGCATCGAAGAGTAAATGATCAAGTAAGACAACAAGAACGATGGCTGATAACAATGAACCCATTCCTCAATAAGCTAAAGCCTCGTTTAAAAACTCGATATAAAGCCTCGTCTAATAGACTCAGTCTCCTAAAAAACTCGAGGTCGCACCTCAACGAGCTAAAGCCTCGTATAAAGGATATGGTCTCCAAAAAAACTCGAGGTCGCACCTCAACGAGCTAAAGCCTCGTCTAAAAAATCGAGCTAAAGCCTCGTCCAAAGGACATGGTCTCCTAAAAAACTCGAGGTCGCACCTCAACGAGCTAAAGCCTCGTCTAAAAAATCGAGCTAAAGCCTCGTCCAAAGGACTCAGTCTCCTAAAAACTCGAGATTGCACCTCAACGAGCTAAAGCCTCGTCTAAAAAATCGAGATAAAGCCTTGTCCAAAGGACTTAGTCTCCTAAAAACTCGAGGTCGCACCTCAACGAGCTAAAACCTCGTCTAAAAAATCGAGCTAAAGCCTCGTTTAAAAAATCGAGCTTAAGCCTCGTTTAAAAAATCGAGCTTAAGCCTCGTCTAAAAAATTGAGCTAAAGCCTCGTCTAAAAAATTGAGCTAAAGCCTCGTCCAAAGAACTTAGTCTCTTAAAAACGCGAGGTCGCACCTCAACGAGCTAAAGCCTCGTCCGAAGGACTCAGTCTCTTAAAAAATCGAGATCACACCTCAATGAGCTAAAGCCTCGTAATTAAAAATTGAGCTAAAGCCTCGTCCAAAGGACCCAGTCCCCTAGAAAATTGAGGTCACATCTCAACGACCTAAAGCTTCGCTTAAAGACCACATCGAACTAAAGCTTCTTCTAAAGACTACGTCGAACTAAAGCTTCGCCTAAAGACTGCGACGAACTAAAGCTTCGGCTAAAGACGATGACCTAAAGCTTCTTCAAAAGACCACGTAGAACTAAAGCTTCGCCTAAAGGCTACAAGGGTCAGAGCCTCGACCAAAAACTACTAAAGCCTCGTCTATAACAAAAAGACAGCCTCGTCTATCAACTGAAAACAAGTTCGTCTATCAGTTGAAGACAGCCTCGTCTATAACTCAAAGACAGCCTCATCAATAACTAAAAGACAACCTCGTTTATTAACTCAAAGGCAGTCTCGTCTAACTAAAAGACAACCTCGTCTATAACTCAAAGACAGTCTCGTCTATAACTAAAAGATAGCCCCGTCTATAACTCAAAGGCAGCCTCGTCTATCAACTAAAGATAGCCTCGTCTATCAACTAAAGATAGCCTCGTCTATCAGCATAAGAGAGCCCCGTCCATCAACACAGTGATTATCTAAGAAGGAATCTCACCAAGCAAAGAGCCTCGTCCATAGAGAGTCTCGTCCGTCAAAACTATTCACCAAAGTCATCTAATTCACCTAAAAAGAGCCTCGTCCATAAGAGAGCCTCGTCCATCAAGACAGTGATTACCCGAGAAGGAATCTCATCAACTAGAGAGCCTCGTCCATAGAGAGTTAGTTTCGTCCGTGGAAACTATTTACCAGTCATCTAATTCACCTAAAAAGAGCCTTGTCCATGAGAGAGCCTCGTCCATCAAGACGACGATTGTCTGAAAAGAGCCTAGTCCATCAAGAGAGCCTCGTCCATCAAGATACATCAGAAGAGCCTCGTCCATCACGAGAGTCTCGTCTATCAAGACACATTAGTCACCAAGAAGATCCCGTCCATCAACTCAAGAAGACCCTGTCTATCAACTCAAGAAGACCCCGTCTATCGACTTAAAGACCTCGTCCAGCAAACACATAAGACCATCCATCAAACTCAGAGATCGACTTAGGAACCTCGTCTATCAATCGCAGAAGACCCCGACCATCATCAGAAGAAGACCTCGCCTGTCAATAGGTAGAGATCCCGTCCATCAGCTCAAAAGGACCTCGCCCATCAACCGAAGACAGCCGAGACCGCTTCGTCTATGCCGAAAGGGGAATCTATCACCTAAAGGAAGTCTGGCCTACCAAAAAAACATCCATCAGAAAAAGAATCAGGAATCTCACCCGTCAACATAATTCTCAGCAAATATTTTGTTGATCGCTCACTCTCGAAGAAAACTGTGACCGAGTCTTAGAACTATTACGACCGGGTCAACATTTGTCCCCTCGCTTTGTCGATTAATCAAGGAGTCTCTTCACCTCGTCGATTAATCATGGTGTCTCTTTGCCTCATCGATTCTTAAGAACAGTCTCAAGGCCTCGGCTAGACAATTTCAAGGCCTCGGCTAGGCAGTTCTGATCGATGTAAATCCCCGTATTGCGGTGTCTTTTCACCTTGTCGAATCTTAAGCACAATGTCAAGGCCTCGGCTGGACAGTTTCAGTCGACATAAATCTTTAGTCGACTTGAGGGGGGAGAAATTGTTGGGCCAGGATTTGACACCCACTCTGAGGCCCAACAAGAATATCTGATTAAGGCCCAAAGGGCCCAA
>OVBE01003593.1:0-26350 GCA_900406425.1 Iberis pinnata
GGATGATATCTTAAGTACTTAATGATATAATTAAACTTAAGTATTTGCTAGACAATGAATTAGCAAATCTCTGTTTATCAACGACCTATCAGGAAACCACTAAAAACTTAGCAAACACACTCGGGAAAACAGAATCGTGTAAGCATATACTAACCTCCATACACCGGCGCAAATCGTTGACACACGGTTGCAACCTCACAGTTCTCTCCGGATTAGGAGGCTAGGGCGGCGAAGCACTCATGAAATCAAAGAAGCCAGGCTCAAACGATGGTAGCGGGATATTATCCTGGTCTTCAAAGCCATTTAAGAACGCTTCGGGAGACGATCCCTCCCCAACATGGACAAAACCATAGATGTCCCCATCTCGCGGGAATCGCGCCCTCTCTCTCTCTCTCTCATAAGGTAACTCATACGGGACAAAGTTCTCCATCATTGGTTCTTCCTCCTTGATAACAACTTCGGGACAAGCACGAGCGTTATGATAAGAAACATCGTTCTGTACTCGCTGTGGTGACAAATATCCCCAATGAATTGGTCTGCCTCGCAGAAGATCCCTAATAACGAGTATATCTTCCGGATACAGGGAAGGGGATCGGGAACTGCATAACAAAAACAAACGTTAGACATCAACTAAAAGAAACAAAACCTCGACTCCCTGGACTCAATACCGTGTCGACCCCATCTCCACCTAAAGAGGGGTATATATCCCTCCTATATGGACGTGCTAATTATCCAAACAAAGAAGTAACTCTCTTTCCAGCACTTAATATTGTTTTCAAACGATTGGATGATCCCCATACCGGCTCGGGGCACCAAATAGTACATGGGCGTCTTGTCCACTCTCCTCGTGGGAAGAAGCGCGAGTTAAGTATTCGGTATCTAGAACCATCCGTCGTTCGTAGCATAGGACCAACGCACCAACCGGGTGCTAAAGGCCACGAGGCGAAATTTGGCTAATTGATAAGTCGTATTGGCATAAGAAATCGACTACAACCCCCAGAATGGGAAACCATATTCGGCAATGCAGCATGTGAGCTTCATAGCAAGTAAACCATCCCGGAGGCGGAGAGTTGGCTTCCTCTCCATATACGGGCAAACAAAACTCCACATCATCCTGTACCTTACATAACTCCCGAATAGTGTTCAAGAAAGTCATCCTACACTCACTAGAACCTTCGGAATCATCAAAAAATTTGGGTCTCTTTGGACACCATGACTCTGGCAGCAGAACAACATCTTCGCATGTCTCTCCTGGGAATCTTTCGACTTCCACCGACTCAATCGAATACTAAAGAAATCTAACCAACGACACAACACCCCCGTCATGTGTAAAAAGGTTTTCTGGATCAAAGATCGATGGCAATGCATTTGCTGCAACTCCTCTCCCTGAATTTATAACAAAGTGAATGAAATAATAGGAAATTGAGAGAAGAAAAGTTCATGTTTACCTATGAGAATTGCTTCAAGAATGGGCAAGTAAAATATAGTGAGGTAACTTCTCCATTTTATAGGAAATTTATTATTATTCACCTCCAGACCTTTTGAACCATAAATTCCGCCTACTTATTGAACATACAACCTCCCGATAACATTACAAATGTTCCTGTAGGCTGGGGGGCTAACTGTTGGAGTCAAAAGTGGTTACGACGAAACTAATGCTTCAACTAGATCATCGTGATTTCGACCAACAAATCATATATACTGAATTTCCAGAATACGTTTCGGAAGAGACGCGTAACAATTATCGCAAAGTTAGAAAACCACATCTGCACTCTTTTGTCCTTAGTCGATTAGGTTCTGTGCCATCGGGTTTTCCTATTATTAAGGTTTTAGCAAGGCAAGATGATTCAATTATGACCGATGATCGCGAAAAACTAAAGACGATATGATGAAATCGAAACAACAACAAGTATTTTTCGACAAATTCCATGAGCTCCGTACGTTGCTTACACACGAAGACGCAAAACACATGATCAACTTTCGAAACGATGAGCTGAACCTTACTAACACAGCTCGCCAACTGGATAGCTGAATCTCACAAATTCAGCATGCCAGTTGGCGAGCTGAGTAACACACATTCAGCTCACTAACTGGCGAGCTGAATTTTTTTTATTCAGCTCGTCAGTTGGCGAGATAAATGACACACATTCAACTCGCCAACTGGCAAGCGGAATCTTGCAAATTCAGTTTGCCAATTTGCGAACTGGATCTCGTAAATTCAGCTTGTCGATTGACGAGTTGATTTCGTCTCGAACCCTTCGTCTTTTGTTTTGTATCATTTTGAGATTCCGTTAGAATTTTGCGACTAAAATAGTCAATATATGTTTCATGACTATATGATTATTCTTTACAGATCGCGGAAGTTTCAGAAGTCCTTTCATATAAAAATTGTTTAAAATGGCTAAACGACCGAAGGTATCATTCTCCAGAATGATCTAAGGATATGTTTGTATCTTTTAAATCATATGAAGTTGTAATGGTCAATTTTTCGTAAGGTCCATATCGTATCGACGCACGAAAGACCAATTGACCGATAAGAATGGTAAAATCGCCTAAACCGCATAATGGCCCAATGAGGCCTAAAATGCCATAAATAGCCCACTTGCGTTTCTATGCAATAATCCGGCCCAAGTACGATGATGGTCACAGCTTGTTGCACAACCCAATGAAATGGAAGGAATTCGGAAAATGAAAGTTTCCGCAAAAGAAAAGGAAAGTTTCCGCTAAAGAATGGGGACCAGAAAAGGAAACGAACAAGCAAGGAATCTATATAAGAAGGATGAAGGGAGGAGACAAGCACGTTCAACTTTCCGCACCAAAAAACTTAGGGTTATTAGGCTTTTATTATGTTGTTAGAGAGTTGCGACTCAATTAGGATGTTCACAGTTCTGCTTTTAGTTCTAGGATATACACCGGTTGTTCTTACGGTTGGAACTGCTGCCTGATTGTAAAAAGTTTACAAGAATAAGAATAAGAAACCTTTTTCCCTATTTTGTATTCTTTAAATTTCTTACTCGTTCATTTATTTTTGTACTCTGGTCTTATTCATGTTTGACTCACAGGAATTCTGGGATCTCTGGAAAGTTAGAGTTCACTCTGATTTTCCATACCTAGCAAAAATCGACAATGCGAATCTCCTCGAATGCCACAGTGTTTGTGCCAGCTTTGACTGCTGTGACGTTTGTTGGTGGAGTCTACTTAACGTTTTCGTGCGATGGAAGACCGTCACGAGCTGGTTGGTTGTTCTGAATTTCAGTTTTCATGCTTCTGAACTTGTTGTTTGACGCGAAAGAAATCTCTTGTCCCCTCCTTCTAGTGCCAAACTATAGGAACCGAGATTCGCACTATCGATTTCTGTTAGTTATGGAAAATCAGAGTGAACTCTAACTTTCCAAAGATCCCAGATTTTTGTGAGTCAAACGTTAACAAAATCATCTTGCGAAAACAAATGAAAGAGTACGAAATCAACGAATACAAAATGGGGAAAAGAGATGTTTTATTCTGATTCTCGTGGACGTTTTACAATCAGGCAGCAGTTCCCACCATAATAACAATCGGTGAATATCCTAGAACTAACAGCGGAAACAGTGAACAACCTAATCATAAACATAAATTTTGCCTAAGCAATGTTTAAGCAAATAACTTAAGTCTATTATGTCATTATAGCACTTAAGAATCAATCCAAATTCAGGGGGTTTAACACATTAATCCTATAAGAATCTTATCTAGTCTAAGCCATCAAGATTGATTGGATTCAAACATACTTAAACTAAAAATGTCAACAAAAGCCAATAGAAATTCAAAATTCAACTTAGATCAACCAAAAGTCAACAGAAATTAAAACACAAATTTCAAAGATAAAGTGGCTAAGCAAATTGCATAGGTTATTGACTTGGTCAATTAAGTAACTTCCCATGATGTTCAATTCTAACTATTAAGCTAATCCTTGGTCTAAGATTCCATAAATAGACTAATCCAGTCTCATGGCACTAATCATCTCCCTAATCATGCAATTAAAACAATCCCTTGGATAATTACACAAATAAGAAGCATTAAACTCTTATCCATGATCAACCACTAAACTAACTAACACAAATCTCTTTGGTTAGGCCTCATTTAGCAAGCAATAATTGGTTTCGGCATTTCATCGAACACCTTTCGGGCACAACTCAACCTATGATCTAGATTCAATTGATTAAGGTAAATCTAGCATTAAGAACATTATCTACTTGAGGATTAATGTAAACTAAGCCCTAAACATCATGATTCATTACTTAATCTACCTAACCATTTGCTTAAAAGGGAACTACTCACTACTCACTGGATAAACACAAAATCCAACAATAGAAGTGTGTTTTTCCATAGATAGAAGGAAGATTTGAAGAAGAGAAACAATTAAAAGCAAAAAAATTAAACTCCAAATAAGCAAAGATCAAGGTTTTACAAAGTGGCTCTTAAGAAAATTAAAAGCAAGCATAATAAGATACCTAAAAATTAGGTCAAAGAGTTTAAATAATGTTCTCAAAAAGGTATTAGGTTAACCCAATTACAGTTGGGTTTAAACAAAAAATGGGAAGTCTAAGGATGAATTTTCCAGCGTGTTTCGTTTTGGGCTAGTCGATGCACCAAACCGATATTGAATTACTTCGTCTGTACTAGTTTGAGCAAACCGGAACACTATACTGCTGCTTAGTCCCTTTCCTTTTTCTCACCTCGTATCGGTCTAGCCAGACCGGTACATTAAACCATTGCATATTCTGTTTCGCCGTTACCGATTTAGACAAACCAGTACATTAAACCGGTACACCTTTGTTTTCCATCTTTTTGCACCTTTTTAGCTCCTTTGATCCATGTTTCCAGTTTTTCTGCTTCTAACACCTGTAGATATGAAATGCAAATGCAAATGCATACTAACTAGCCTAAATGCACATAAATATACCTAAAATGAATGCAAAATAAGAGTGAAAACATGCTAAAAACATAGTATATCAACTCCCCAAAACTTATCATTTGCTTGTCCGCAAGCAAACCACAAAGGAAAGATTAACCAAAAGCCTAGTGAACTAATATCCAAAATATGATACATCATCAGTCCCAATCCAATATCTCTACTCATCAAATCATCCAAGCATTTTCAAAATCCATTCTATTACCAAAGGCAAGCGATCCACCTATCTAGTCTCGATCATCTTCTTACATTCAATTTTTTTTCAATAGTGAAGCATTCTAAAGGATAACTTAAAGGTTTCAATTAGTTAGGTCAAAGGGGATTCCAATGCATCGAAAGATGGTTTACACTCAATCGTTGGCTATCACTCAAAAGGGAGTGATTGAATTAGCAAAATCAAGAAGAGACAAAGGGCAATGGGGCATACAATCTATTAACTTCCATTCTAATCATTTCCCAATTACAAAGTCCTATTCTACCAACATCCAAGAGTTAACCATCCTGTTTTAGATTAAAAACTTCTCAAACAACTCTTTCATTTTAGGCTTTTCTTTTTTCCCCCACTAGATTCTTCATTCTTTCTTTTGCTCCCCTCTTTAACTTTTTTTAGCTCCTTTTGCATTCTTTTATTTCTTAGGCTAACCTTGCTAAACCTTCATGAATTTCTAGCCTTTACTTTTATGAGCATAAGAGCCTTTATCTCATTTTAACTTAGGGGATTTCTTTAATTTCGAACTAGTGGGAATCAATAATTCTTTTTCCTCATTCAACCAACATTTTTCTTTTGAAGCTTCACTACCAACCTACTTCCACCCTTATCTTTTAGAACAAGAACTAGAACCAAGCTTTTAGGTAATACTTCCAAGACATTAAGATCTACCCAATACCCGATATTCCATTCCTAAATATCCTTCCTAAGAGCTAGATGATGTGGTCAATCTAGCTAAATGGAAGTGTTCAATTGTCGCCCTCTATACTCTTGAGTTTTTGCCGATCAATCACTAAAGAAAAAGAAACTCACAAGTGTTTGGGTTATTGGGTTTATATGGTGGAGAGGGTAATCATCCTAAAAATGAGAATTACCGGTTTAGCCACAAGTGTTTCGGTTTTATTGTGAATAAACCGTTATAAAAGGATTAAGCCTTGAAACACATTAAGATATCCATTGAGAAAGGTAATTAAATGTCCAAATTAAGTCCAAGTAGTTATGAAGATAACCTAGAACTAGCAAGCTTCGAGACTTTACCGATGGATTTTCAAATTTCAAGATTCAACACAAGGACTTCAAGACTTTTCAAGATTACTAGAATGTTCAATCCTATATATCACACTTTGGATACTAACTCAAAAGGCTAGAGCTTAGGCTTTGCAAGGTAATATCATCATTGGTTTCCTATGAACATGATGCAACCTAAGATGATCCTATAACTAAAAAAGATTAAGCTAAATCCATTTCTTTCTTTTTTTTAGATTTTTCAATTTTTTATTTTTAGGGGTTTTTATAAATCATAACTATTCACAATGCATATGCATGATAAGATCAAAAATAGAATTATGTTAGCTATGGTCCATCCCCCAAACTTAGATCACACGGTCCCTTGTGTAATAAATAATCCGGGAGAAGGACAAAAAAAACGAAAACTAAAAATGAAATGAAAACGTATGTACAAATGTAAAGAAACGGTGCCTCAATCATGATGAAACGACGGCTCGGATGGATCTTCTTCGATGAAGAGGTTGGAGAGGTTTTCAGAGCATGACTCGAGGTGCGCCATTTGGGAGACAATTTCTTGCTCGGTGGAGTAGGCGTGGTCGAAGATTACGTTCTCGCGTCTCTTGAAAGTTGTCCTTCTACTGTTTGGGAGTAAGATAATCCTTTTGGAGTCGCCTGTTTGCCAGAGTTGGTAGCCAAACCTATCACCTGACCTTCCCACTAGGAATTGGAGATCCTTCAAGTATTCATAGACCATGAACCGGGAAGTCCATACGTTTCTGCCAAGGTTGGTTCGAACATGTTGGAGAATAGGTGTTATCCATCCACCTACCATTAGTTGAGGTGCCAACGTTTCCCTCGACATCCAATGTAGGTCTTGAAACTTCATCAATTTCTTGATGAATAGCTTCAAAGGACAAGGACTCCCTTGGAAAAGGGTATGGAATAAGGATTCGTCTTGCATGACGTCGCAAATACATTGATAGATGCCTAGACCAAAAAAGCTCATCTCTTCCCCCAAGATTCAGCTTGTGTCTCTCCTAGTGAAAAATGAGTTTGCGAGGATTTGTTGCACGTACCGAATAGCTGGGTGGCGGATGAGTGAACTCTTTGTTCTTCTGGACTTGAACGTTTTGGATCCTATGATGTTCCAAATAAGTGCAATCTCGTGTGGTGTATCTTCAAGTGTGTCCGGGTGGCTCCTATTAGCGTAGAAACCATAGATTCCAATTCCTTGAAAGTGACCTTGTGCATTCTCCCGTTAAGGTCCTTGAAGGCTATAAACCCTCCCTTGGTCGGATCATATCCCATTTCTTCTGAGTAGACTACCTCTAGCGAGGCTAGGAACATGCAAGTGGGTTGTTGGTAAGCCACAAAGTTCATGTCTAGCACACTTCTTATCCCCATGTATCCGAGAATGCTTTTAACGCGCTCAAGGATCCCGAGGTTTGCCAAAATTTTCTTGTCCGGGAACATAGATTATGTCAACTCAGCTTCCATTAGCGTTCGGTAAATGTCTTTGACCGAAGGTCCGCTTGAACCACTTGATGCTCTTCTTGACATTTTGAGTTTGAAAAAGAGAAGAAGGTAACTTAGAACGGTTAAAGGCGTGTCATAAGAGATTAACTAGACCAATCTCCATTCACAATATTCTCACCAGAGGTTTTGCATCAAAGGTTTATCAAGATTCACCAATTCTCGGTTCAACACATACTCAATTCCACTTTAATCTCAAATCACATGATCAAATTGTGAAAACAATGAAAATTCACCTAATTTAGTGCATAATCCTAATTCAACCATTTATAATTCCCTAAATTCCATCATTCTCAAACCTCAAACAACCATAAACAATCAAATTCCCCCAAACTTAGCCCAAATTTGCTCAAGAACCCTAATTTCCAAATGTTGCAAAATCATGAAATTGAACCTCAATCAAACAAGGAAAAGTCAATGTGATTGATTCCCAACAAGTTTCTAAGCCTATTCAACAAGTTCAATCCTAAAATCAATTGAAATCGCAATTTTCAATTGGGTACATATTGATTTTCGAAAATTTTGGGTTTTAGAGACATACCTTGGATTGATTGAAGAGGAAATGAGAGATAGAGATGATATGGGCAAGAGATATCCGAAAATTTGCAAAAGGAAGCTCAAAAATCGGTTGAAAAACGCATTGAAAATAGAAAAATCTAAGGTTTTTGGAGGTGTTTTTCGCAAAAGTGGAGAATAAGAAGTGAAAAATCGGGTCCCTTTTATAAGATTCGACGCGTACCAGTTTGAACAAATCGGTACGTTAAACTGATATGTAGTTTTAAAGCGCGTACCGGTTTGTGCAAACCAGTACATTAGACAGATATGAGAGTTTGAAGTGTGTAACAGTTTGAAAAAACCGGTACACCTTACCGATGGTTAGTCCCTGCCTGATTTTTTGACATCGTATCGGTCTAGCTAGACCGATACACTAAACCGATATTGCCTAATTTGATTTGTACCGGTCTGTCAAGACTGATACACTAAACCGATACAACTCTATTTTCGTCTTGAAACCTCCAAATCTGCATAAATCAACACTCAAACTTCCCAAAAGGTTATTTCACCCAAAAACATGCCTAAACAAGTACAAAAACTAAAATTAAAAGGATATATACATAAGGATAACATGATATTGCCTCTCAAATGCGCTTGTTTAAAGTCACTAAGCTTGACTCGCCGCTCTTTTAGGCTTTTTATGGTTCAGAAAGAGACATGAAATCTCTTTCCTTGACAACTTCATTTGCTAAGTATCTCTTCACCCTCTGTCCATTGACCGTGAATTCTCTTCCATCTTTCCCGAAGAAAACAATTGCACCATATGAACAGATTTCCTTAACTGTGAAAGGGCCCGACCATCTTGATTTTAGTTTTCAGTGAAAGAGCTTCAGTGTTGAGTTGTATAGCAATACCAAATCACTAGATTCCAATTCCTTTGTGATTATTTTCTTGTCATGGAAGGTTTTGGTCTTCTCTTTATATAGATCTTAGCATTCTCATAAGCTTCAAGCCTTATCTCATCTAGCTAACCAAGTTGAAACTCTCTCTTCTCTTTGGCACTTTTGATGTCAAAATTCAGCAATTTGAAAGCCCACATAGCCTTATATTCCAACTCAACCGGGAGATGGCAAGCTTTGCCATAGAGAAGATTGAATGGGGGTAGTGCCTAATGGGGTCTTGAAAGCGGTTCTATATTCCCACAAAGAATCATCCAACTTGATGGACCAATCTTTCCTAGTTGTGCCAACCGTCTTTTCAAGTATGGCCTTGATTTGCTTGTTGGAGACTTCAACTTGGTCGCTTGTTTGAGGATGGTAAGGTGTAGCCACCTTGTGCTTAACTACATATTTCCTCAAGAAGCCTTCAATCACCTTATTGATGAAGTGTGATCCCCCATCACTAATGACAACCTTTGAGACTCCAAACCTTGGAAATATGATGCTATTGAACATTTTTAACACTACTTTGGCATCATTGGTGGGGCTTGCAATAGCTTCTACCCATTTTGACACATAGTCGACCACTACCAAAATGTAACTATTTCCATAGGAAGATGGAAACGGTCCCATAAAGTCGATCCCCCACACATCGAAGATTTCTAGTTCCATGATCGGATTTTGGGGCATTTCATTCCTTTTGCCGATATTTCCCGCCCTTTGACATGAATCACATCGCAAGATGATTGTGAGCATCTTTAAACATGGTATGGCACCAAAAACCAACTTGTAGAACTTTAGATACCATCTTGAAGGTGGAAAGATGTCCACCATATGTCGATCCATGACAATGTTGGAGGATTCCCTCGACCTCTTCTTCAACCACACATCGCCTATAAAGTCCATCCTTATTCAAGTTGTAGAGATATGGTTCATCCCAAAAATATCTTGTGACTTCTTTGAGGAACCTTTTCTTTTGATACCTTCTAAACCATGCGGTTCTTTTTCACAAACCAAGTAATTAACGATGTCGGCATACCAAGGTTTGTTCCATCCGGCAATGGCTACTTCTCTAAGAGTATAACCTGGAATTACGGCCTTGTTCAACATGTTGATTTGTGTTGCCAAGGTCATTAATTGCTCCTTGGGAAATGAGTCATCATTTGGGATCTTGTCCTCGATTCTCATCCTTGAGAGATGATCGGCAACTATATTCTCTACTCCTTTCTTATCCTTGATCTCAAGATTAAACTCTTGTAGCAATACGATCCACCTCAAAAGTCTCGGTTTAGCATCTTTCTTGGCTAGAAAATGTCTGAACGCGGCGTGGTCGGTCTAGACAATGACCTTAGAACCTACCAAGTAAGATCTAAACTTCTCAAATGCAAAGATAATTGCAAGCAATTCCTTCTCAGTTGTAGCATACTTCACTTGGGTATCATCTAATGTCTTGCTTCCATAGTAGATAACATGAAGCTTCTTGTCTTTCCTTTTTCCAAGAACCGCTCCTACAGCATATTCACTTGCATCACACATAATCTCAAACAGCAAATCCCAATCGGGTGATTGAACTATTCGGGCACTTATCAACTCCTTTTTGATCTTGTTGAAGGATTCAAGACCTGAATCATCAAAGTTGAAATCCACTTCCTTGCATAAGAGTCTTGTCAAAGGTCTAGCAATCTTAGAGAAGTTCTTGATAAACCTCCTATAGAAACCAGCATGTCTTAAAAAACTTCTGATCCCCTTTAATGAGTTCGGGGATCCAAGACTAGTCATAACATCTATCTTCACCTTATGCACCTCAATACCATTCTCCAAGATTCAATGACCCAAGAATATACCATCTCTTACCATAAAGTGACACTTTTCCCAATTGAGAACCAAATGGGTCTCTTGACACCTCTTAAGCACCCTGCATAGATTAGCTAAACACACACCAAAAGAAGAAAAATAGACCGAAAAGTCATCCATAAACACTTCAACTACATCCTCAATCAAATCAGAAAATATGGACATCATGCAACGTTGAAATGTGGTTGTGGCATTACACAACCCAAATGGCATTCTTCGGTAAGAGAAGGTACCGTAAGGCAAGTAATATGGGTGGTTTACCAATATTTCTAGCATTTGATCAATGAAAGGTATGGGGAAATAGTTTTTTCTAGTTGTCGTGTTAAGGTTTCGGTAATCAATGCACATTCTATGACCGGTTATGGTTCGGGTGGGGATTAATTCATAATTTTCATTTTTCACTACAGTTATACCACCCTTTTTCGGAACAACGTGAACCGGAGAGATCCAAGTGCTGTCCCAGATTGGGTATATAATACCGACATCGAGGATTTTTAAGATTTATTTCTTGACTACTTCTTTTAAGTTTGGGTTTAATCTACGTTGATGTTCAATGGAAGACATAGACTCATTCTCTAGATGGATTCTATGCATGCACAAAGTTGGTGAAATTCCTTTTATGTCATCTAAAGAATAACCTATTGCTCTCCTATATTTCCTCAATTCATTCACCAAACCATCAATTTCATCAACACTCAAATCTTCATTGACATTACCGGGTAAGTAGAGTTAGAGCCAAAGAATACATACTGGAGACCTTTAGGTAAAGGTTTGAGTTCTACCTTTGGAGCTTTAAGCTCACTCCAATCCTCGGTTAGGCTAGACTTACCAATGATAGCTTCATTTTCGGGGGCAAGTGAGTTGATGCAAGCTTGTCTCAAGTGGAGAGCATCTTTGAACTTCACTTCTTCTTCTAAGATCTCATGAGAGTCAAGTCTTTCACTCATCCTTTCAACTTCGGAATTGAGAGCTCTTTTCTCATTCGGCATAATAGTTAAAGCCAATTGCAAGGTGTCTTCAATAGCTAGCTCCTCCAAATACTCATTGGCAAGATCATCCATAGTCTCAACATAGAAGACTTGACCATCAATGGTTGGTGTCTTCATGATCTCCTTGATGTCATATTGTTGCACATGATCTTTTCCCAAGTGCAAGTCAATATTTCCATTCCTAACATCAATTATGGCTCCAGCGGTTGCCAAGAATGGTCTACCAAAGATGAGTGGATCTCTTGGTTCTTCCTCCAACTCCAAGACTACAAAGTCGGTTGGGATTTTGGTGTTCCCTAGTCTCATGGGAAGATCTTCCAACATTCCAATTGGTACTCTCACGGATCTATCGGTCAGCACCAAAGAGAGCCTTCAAGGTTTAAATGAAAAGAAGCTAAATTTTTTAGAAATTGAGTAAGGAATTAAGCTAGATCACATAAACATCTATCAAAAGTAAAAGGTCCTAGAGCACAAGGAAGAGTAACACTCCCTGGATATTCAAGTTTCTTTGGATAATTTTCCGTTTTATGATTGCACTACACTCTTTTGAGAGAATGACCATTCCTTCCAAGGTCTTAAGCTTCTTCTTGATTGCATCTTTCAAAAACTTTCTATAATGGGGAACAAGCATAAAAGCATCAATGATTGGCATAGCGATTTGAACTTCTTTCATTTGCTCTTCAAATTGAGCTCTATACTTCTCCATTAGTTGCTTCTTGAAGCGACCCGAGAATGGAAGTTTTGGTTCAGAAGAAGGTGGCTCATAAACTAGTGCCTTTGATGTAGAGTCTTCACCTTTGTCTTGGCCTTTACCCTTGAAGTCAACCGCTTTCTCTTGAGTTGGTTTCTCTACCATAATCTCTTCACATGAGTCTTCATCATTCTCAAAGGAAATAAACTTCCCCCATCTTGATTCTTATTTTCCTCAATAAGAACTCTTGGTGGTAACTCTTTGCCACGCCTAAGTGTGATGGCACTAATGTACTCCTTGGGGTTGGTTTCGGATTTTCCCGGAAGCTTCCCCATTGGTCGTTTGGAGGTAGAAGTGATTTGAGCCACTTGATTGTCCAAAGACTTTAAGTGAATCTTGGCATTTAAATCATCCGTGCGGGTGGTGATTTCCTTCTTAAACCTCCAAGATCAATGGCGGTCTTCCCTTGTCCTTCGAGAAGTTTCCTCAACAATTTTTTTGTTTGATCATAAGCATTAGAGTTAGAAGAACTCTCTTGCTGTTGCTGTTGAGGAACTTGAGGATTGGAGAAACCCGGTGGCTTGGTGAAGTATTAGGGTTTTGGCTGGAAACCTCCTTGGTTGTTGAATTGAGGTTTTGGTTGAAAGCCTTGTTGTTGTTGTTGCTTCGGAGGGTAGTGCTGGTCTTGTGGGTTAGCAACATTGGGGTTACGGTATGAGAGACTGGGTTTTGTTGGTAGTTGTTGTATCCTTGGTTGTATCCTTGATTGCCCATATAAGTTAAGTCTTCTTGAGTGGCTTCTTCTTGAGGTTGGTAGTCTTCTTGAGTATCACCAACAAAGTTGACAGCTCCTTGTTGAGAAAGGTGAACTTGTCAAGTTTTTCCTCTAAGGATTTGAATTCCTTTTTGTAGTCCTTATCACTAGCAACAGCTCTAACCGAAAGGTCATAGTCCTCCCCATAGTTGTTATCGATTTGTGCCAAATTCTCAATAAGCAATAAACCATCGGCCTCGGTATAACTAAAGAAGTTTCCTTAACTAGCAGTGTCAAGCATCATCCAGTACTTAGGGGCAAGTCTGCGATAGAGAGTACTAAGTAGGCTCTCACCCAAGAAACTGTGATGTAGACATTGCATAGTGTATCCCTTAAAACGTTCCAAAGCTTCCCCCAAAAAAGTCAGTTCCGTGTTGCACAAATCCTGATAATTTGTTCAGGAGTCTCGCGGTTTGGGAGGTTGAGAAGAACTTGGTCTGAAACACTTTCTTGAAAGCGTCCCAAAGGATCCTCATTCGAAAATCAATGAAACTTTGCATTCTGAACCATATTGATTAGGCTTTATTTTATTTCATTGTTGTTGACGATTGGTGGGGGATGAATGCCGGTGCGTTGAACATGTCGATTCGGGGCATCATTCTTTCCAATGGTGCGTGGTCGGTTGTTGTTTCCACCACCATTGTTATCTTCATTGTTGTCAAGTGGGTTTTCTATTTCTAAATCCAAACGTTGAATGTGAGCAAGATGTTCTTGTTCTCTTCGTGCTCGAGTGTATTGACGTTCGAGCGCACGAATATCTTCAACAATGGGAATGAGATTAGTAGGTCTTATGCTTCTCAGGTTCATACACCTGAAGTGCACAAACAAAGTCTATTATGCCTAAGCAATGTCTAAGCAAATAACTTAAGTCTATTATGTCATTATAGCACATAAGAATAAATCCAAATTCAGGGGGTTTAACACACTAATCCTATAAGAATTTTATCTAGTCTAAGCAATCAAGATTGATTGGGTTCAAACATTCAAACATACTTAAAATAAAAATGTCAACAAAAGTCAATAAATTCAAAAGTAACTTAGATCAACAAAAAGTCAACAGAAATTAAAACACAAATTTCAAAGATAAAATGGCTAAGAAAATTGCATAGGTTATTGACTTGGTCAATTAAGTAACTTCCCATGATGTTTAGTTCTAACTATTAAGCTAATCCTTGGTCTAATATTCCATAAATAGACTAATCCACTCTCATGGCACTAATCTTTTCCCTCACCATGCAATTAAAACAATCCCTTGGATAATTACACAAATAAGAAGCACTAAACTCTAATCCATGATCAACCACTAAACTAACTAACACAAATCTCTTTGGTTAGGCCTCATTTAGCAAGCAATAATTGGTTCCGACATTTCATCGAACACCTTTCGGGCACAACTCAACTTATGATCTAGATTTAATTGATCAAGCTAAATCCAGCATTAAGAATATTATCTACTTGAGGATTAATGGAAACTAAACCCTAAACATCATGATTCATTACTTAATCAACCTAGTCTACCTAACCATTTGCTTAAGAGGGAACTACTCACTAACCATTGGATAAACACAAAATCCAACAATAGAAGTGTGTTTTTTCATAGATGGAAAGAAGATTTGAAGAAGAGAAACAATTAAAAGCAACAAAATTAAACTCCAAATAAGCAAAAATCAAGGTTTTACAAAGTGGTTCTTAAGAAAATTAAAAGCAAGCACAAAAAGATACCTAAAAATTAGGTAAAAGAGTTTAAATAGTGTTCTCAAAAAGGTATTGGGTTAACCCATAAAAATTTGGGTTAACCCAATTAGAGTTGGGTTTAAACTAAAAATGGTAAGTCAAAGGTTGACTTTTCTAGCACGTATCGGTTTGGGTTGGTCGAAGCACCAAACCGATATTGATTTTCTTCATCTGTACCAGTTTGAGCAAACCGGTACACTATACCGCTGCTTAGTTCCTGTCTATTTTTCGCACCTCGTATCGGTCTAGCCAGACTGGTACATTAAACTGCAGCATGCTCTATTTCGCTGGTACTAGTTTAGACAAACCGGTACAATAAACCAGTACACATCTGTTTTCCATCTTTTTCACCTTTTAAGCTCCTTCGATCCCCGTTTCCGGTTTTTCCGCTTCTAATACATGTAGATATGAAATGCATACTAACTAGCCTAAATGCACATAAATATACCTAAAATGAATGCAAAACAAGAGTGAAAACATGCTAAAAACATAGTATATCAGAGTCCCAGCTCTCTAAGAATAGAATAAAAATCTAAAAAGCCCTAAGTCTTCTGGTGCGAAAGGTTCAACATGTCCCGCCTCTTCATCCTCATCTCTCTTATGTAAGCTTCAAGGTCAGTCTATCTTCCTTTTCCATCTTCCGTTATTCCGCGGAAATCTTCCTTTTCTAGTTTATCTCCTGCGGAAATCTTCCTTTTTCTAGATTTCTTCCTTTTCTTCACGGCTTGCAGGACAAGCTACGACCGCCATCGTACTTGGGCTTGATTCTCGGTTAGAATCGAAACTGGACCATTTCCGTGTCTTGGGCCTCGTCAGGCCGTTCTATGTTTTCAGGCTATTTCACCATTCTGAGTGGAGGCCCGTGACTTAGTACGACGATACGATCGAGACATTGCAGAGAGATTTTATCGATCGTGCGGGTGAGATGACGTTGACGTTTAAATCTAATTGTTCTCGTTTCACACGATCGACGAGTACGTCTGTATCCTCACGACCGTTCCGAAGAAAGATGATTTAAATCGCATAGCTAAGATAGCCTTTGTTGTTTTGACAAACTATTATTGTTTCATATGATAAATTCCATACGAGAAGATTTCACGATTCTTCCGCAAGTCACAGGAAATAATCGTATAACTCATGATGTTCTCGGTACTTGGGATAACTGGAACTGTTATAGACGACTTTGAGATATATGCGAGTTTTATAGATTTTAGTCGCAAAACTCAACGGAACTCAACTCGCCACCGGTGAGCTGAATGTGTGTCATTCAGCTCGGTGGCAAGATGACCGTGTGTCTTGTGCACGTGTTTTTGTGTGTAAAAAATGTCCGAAGCCAAAGGCTTTTATCAGAAAAATCCTGATTTACTTGTCGTCATTCCGAATCTACTGCGGTTTTTAGTTTTCCGTGAACATGGGCCGTAAACGAACTATCTTGCCTCGTTAAAACCTTAGTGATAGGAAAACCTGGTGGGAAAAACCTTGTCGACTAAGGATAAAAGAGTGCAGAGGTGGCTGCTCGGATGTTCGACGATCGCTGCGCGTATCCTCCGAGATGCGCTTCCAGAGGTTTGGTGATTTTGATGAAGACATGTAGTCCAGGTGACTGGTTAAGGCATTAGTTTCGTCATGACCATTTTTGACCCCAATAATGTACATGCTAACAACATGGTTATAAAAGACTTTTGGCACAATACCTTTAGGTAGAGGATCTACCATCACGGAATATGAAAATATCTCCAATTTGTACCATTTCTTTAGCAACTCGGTATTTGACGTCAATATAATTATTTATACATTAACATAAAATATTAAAAATAACAACCTTATTTTTTGCTGAAATGTTAAATTAATATATCAAGAAAAGAGTCTTTTATGTACAAAAGTAGTGGCCACAGTAAATAAACATGTATGATTAAATAAAAGAAAGCTTTATGATGTTGTGGTATAAGGATGCCTTGTTAAAACCTTATTTGAATGTATTTATATTTTCAAACTTTAACCAAATTTCCTTAAATTGAATAAATTTTTTAGTTTTTTATGTATATTACAAGTATATTTTGGGGGTGTTTCATATATTTCGGAGTGAAAAATAACAATAATTAACATAAATATTTTTCATTATAGAGGGGTTTTAAAGAGTTGTCTAGCATCTTTAGTCAAATGGCAATAGCTCTAGTGAATGCTTATGAGATGTGTAAGATTCAAGTCCCAAAATGGATATTTAAGTTGGACTTTGGTAAATAAATTAAAAAGGATTTAAAGAGATAATAAGTAAAGTTAAATTAATATTCCCTCGGTTTCAAAATCATTTAAGGTAAATGCATACCAATTTTAGTGTAAAATTTATACAATTTTTCTTATAAAAGTATTATTAACTAAAATCATTTGAACCAAAAGAAAATTATTCTGCACGATATGAAAAGTCAAAACAGCAAATGCAATTAATTTTTTGCATGGATAAATGTGAACAACAATTTTTTGAAATTTTTTTAATTTATAATTACAATATTTTTGGATCCTAAATTCTAATACCCAATCGATACTTTTAAAATATTCGGTTTGGTTCCGGTTCCATTCTTGTCGGTTCTGGGTCGGTTCGGTTCCATGTTAAAGGAACCGAAAAATACCCAAATTTTTTGGTTCCAAGTCAGTTCAAGGTATTTCAGACCCGAAATACCAAAAAAATATCTGAAAATTTTGGTTTTATGTTGGTTCTATATATTTTAGACCCGAAATACCAAAAAATACACAAAAAAACTAAAAAATACCCGAAAAATAAAAATACCCCAAAATTTATAATATGTATAATTTGTATTCAAATGTTAATGAAATAATTTTTTTAGTTTCATAAAATTTATGTTAAAATATTATAATTAAAAAATCTTATGTTCAAATATTTCAAATAAAAAATTAATTTTAATATTTATGAACCACATTAGTGGTCCTACCATTGGAGACACTAAAATTAAATGAGAAATTTCTTGATATTCCATCAAAAGAAGTTCAAATTTCAAAAATACCACACACTCCCAAATGTTCCAAAACTACCACAATCATAAAAAGTGAATTTTAAGGGTTTAAAATTTATAATTTTTTGTTTGGGTTTACTAAATAGAGTTTATGGTTTAGTTTTGAAGGGGGTAGGATTTGGTATTAGATTTTTAGGGTTTAAATTTGAAGTTTTAAAGTTATTTCAAGTTTTGTGATGTTTTTGGAACAAAAACATTTTTGTGGTTTTTTAAAAAAATATGTGGCTAAATTGGAACTTTTGGAAGTGTGTGGTTTTTTGGAATAAATTTCTTTTACGGTATTTTTTAGAATATCCCAAATTAAAAAGATCCTTAATTTTTTTAAAATTGCTAAATATTGACTAAGTTAATCATTATAACCTCTAATTAATAGGGTCCTAGCACATGATCTAATAGTCTATTTTCTTTTTGGAAGATTCTTCTCCAATTAGTTAGTGAAGAATTAACCCTCTTATAGTTTACTTCAAATGCTATCAAATCATAATCTTTATTGTTGTTCAATTGAATATAATGTAATTTTTTGAAGAAAAAAAAGAATAGAATGTAATTTTTTAGATTAATTACAATATTAAGAAAATAGATTATATGTATGACTTATACACTAAAAGAAAATTAGTGGTTTGTTATCAGATATTAATTTAATGAATTTAAAAATAAAATAAAAATCACACATTATTGAATTAATGATTAAAAAATTCAAAATCATGTGTTATTTCTTAATGATTTGTAGATACTTGTTATCATGTGTCACTTCTTAATGATTTGTAGATACTAGTTAAAGTCTAACATTATTCGTCTAGTGATTCATTATTAAATTTTAGAATTCAATTTTATATATTTATGTAGGAAAAATTGAAGATAAACTTTGTTATTTCAGGATTTAAGTTCCCTAAAAATAAATGAATATTAAATCTCATATGAATTTCTTAATCCATTAAAAATCATAAATCAATAACAAACTTTTATAGTGTTCTTTTTTATCATTTAGTGAATTCATTAATACAATGAAAAGATACAAAATCAGATATTTAATTAACTAACCAAACTCTAGAGACAAAACTAGCGAAAAGCATCGTAGCTAAGAGGGTTTATCTCCAATTTTTTTCTACATAAAAATATAACAAAGTTTATCTTCAATTTTTTCTACTTAAAAAATTTATATATGCTGCGGTCATTCTATAGAAAAGATACACTATTTTACTATATAAAAAAATATACAAACGCCTAAGCAAATCAAAACTATTGTAACAAGCAAGATCATATATATAAAATGCTACTTAAGCCTCCACAATCCTAGAACAAGCAAATTCAAAACGGGAAACCTCTTGAGAAGACTAAGATAAGCACACATGACCGAAGCATGTATAAATTCTTCTATGGCGAATTTTGGTTCTAAATTTTCTAATTATTAACATGTTTATTCCACGGAAAGCATTGTGAAAAATGTGCATACTCTAACGTAAATTTTCCATCAATTAAATCAAGTGTGTTAACACATATCAATCAAGAGTCGTAAGACTAACGATTAACGAACAATATATTGACCTTTCTTTATATTGGTTTTTCTTCCATACTTACGAAATCGAGATGAGCTTATTTTCTCCAATTTATATTCCTCTTCTTCTACAACAATGGCACAAAAACAACTTCCGATATTCTCAAACTCTTTCTTAAGCCGCAATATTTTCTTTCTCCTTCTCCTTCTCTCTCTTCTCCTTATCCTTCGTGTGTTATTACCATGGACAAGTTCTCCTTTATTATCGATTTCAAACATTTCTCAATCTTCTTCTTCTTAGTGTGACTATTCCTTAGCTCAAGCAGCAAAGTTTGTAGCTAAGAATGGTATTGTGATTGTTTGTGATGTGAGCTATCTGTTACAAAAAAATAATCAAGAGAAAAAGATAGATGAAACTTTTCTTTCTTTGTTAATTTGTTCTGTACAACATAGTGAAGCTTAAATAGCTCACTCTCTTATCTAACTAACTCAAGCAACTTTTCAACTGTAAATCAAAGTATTGTTGGGTAAACCAAACATAACCAATATATCTAATACCCCCCCCCCCCTTCAAGTCGTTTGCTTCATAACATCAGTTTGAAAAAGACATGAAATAGATATCCTTTGAAGTAAAGAATGAAACGGATTTGGACCAAGAGTCTTAGTTAGTATATCAACATGTTGATTATTGGTTGAGACATGTAGAAGCTTGATGTTTCCTTTCTTTATTTGATCCCTTATGTTATGGAAATTAATTTCAATATGTTTCGTTCTCTCATGAAAAACCAGGTTTGTAGCTATGTACATTGCATATTCATTGTCACAAAACAACTTAGTCGTGGTTGTAACCTTGACATGTAAGTCCCGTAACAACGGCTGCAACCATATAATTTCACAAGTGACTAATGCCAAGCTTCTATATTCGGCTTCAGAGCTACTACGACTCACTACTCCTTGTTTCTTTGATTTCCAAGAGACCAAAGAGATGCCTAGATAGATACAAAAACAAGAGATATATCTTCTTGTTTCTCTACAAGTATTCGAGTCTGCAACAACAAATCCATTGAGACAAATCTCATTATCAACATAGTACATTAAACCCTGACCTGGATCATTCTTAAGATAGCGCAATACTTTATGTGTTGCATGTAAGTGTATATTAGTCGGAGTAGACAAGAATCAGCTTAAAGAATGATCAACAAACGTGATATCGGGTCTAGTTATAGTATGATAGGGTACCTAACCAACAAGTTCTCGATAACTGGTTGGATTATCTAATAGATATCCCATATCTTTAGTCAAATGTATATGTGGATCCATGGGGATTGAACTTGGCTTGCAGCCTAATAATCCAACATCTTGTAAGAGATTCAATGTGTATTTGTGTTGGCAGACTGATATTCCCTACTTAGATCTAGCAATTTCCAGTTCCAAGAAAAATCTAGCTTGTCCTAAATATTTAATCTTAAAAGTCGAATGCAAAACAGACTTCAAAGCAAGAATTGCATACTGACTATTGATGGCTATTAAGATATCATATATAGACACTAAGACTGTTATGAATGCATCTCCTGTGTTCTTGAAAAATGAGGTGTTATCTGCTGGAGACTATATGAAATTATTACCCATTAAGACTCATGAAAAATGCTTATACCATTGGCGAGAAACCTGTTTGAGACCATATAATGACTTTCTTAATCTGCAAACAGGATTTGATGGTAAAATAGCTCAAGGAGGTGCAGTATAGCTAGGTGGTAGTCTCATATAAACTTCCTCTTCCATTGTGCCATGAAGAAATGCATTTTATACATCCATTTGTATCAATTCCCAACCCTGAACAACCACCAAATTTAACAATAACTTAATTGTGGTGAGATTTGCAACTGGTGAGAAAGTGTCCAAGAAATCAATTTCTTCTTGTTGTGTAAATCCTTGAGCTATCAATCTGGGTTTGTAACGCTCTATATAGTCATCATCATTGTATTTTATAGTGAATATCTATTTACACCCTATAACATGTTTACCCGGAGGCAATGATTCCACACTCCAAGTACCATTATGTTCTAGAGCATGAAACTCCAAATTAGCTGTGTTTTTCCAATTTTCTGATTTCATAACATGTTGAAATGATTTTGGTTCTATCTCTTGTGACTGTAAACTAACAGAAGACTGAAAAGAAGCTGTTAGTTTATCATAGGAAAGGACAGACTTAATAGGATAAGGTGTTTTATGATGTGTTGTAGAAATATGGTTTTTGGAAATGCATAATTCAAAATGGGATTAATGGTTAGATGAGAACAATGATACTCAGTCATTTAACTAGGATCTCTAGTATTTCTCTTAGGTCTAGATTGAGGTACAGAACTAACACCAATATCATATGCATTAAATTCAATTATATGGTCTACTATAGTCAACAGATTCACTTAAAGACTGATTCTATAAATTGTTATGTGTTATATGTCCAAATGCATCAGTTTCATTATGCGGATCAAACAGTGGCATAATATCAATGTAATTCAAAGGAACATGTAATGACAAAATGCTATTGGGAAACATATGAACAAAATAATATATATGATGTTTTAAATGGAAAATTATCTTCATGGAAAACAACATTACGAGAAATGGGCACATAATGATATTGTAAATCCAAGACTTTGTAACATTTATAGCCTAAAGGGTAAACGAGAAACACATAAGGAGAAGCTCTAGGAGAGAATTTGTTTCTATCTTTCAAATGAGTGGACACATAGCATAAACAACCAAAGGTTTTTAGCATATCATACTCTGGTGCTTTACCTAGCTAGAGTTCCAATGGTGATGTATCATTTAACAGAGTAGAAGGTAACCTATTTATAAATAAAGTAGTTGTAAGCACACAATCATTCCAATATTGTAAAGGAATATTTGATTGAAATAACAAATCTCTAGCTATATTTAGTAAATGTTGATGTTTACGCCCCCACAATAGAATTTTATTGTGGAGTATAAGCACAAGAAAAATAATGCCTCATGCCATGATGTTTTGTAAATTCTGTGAAAGCTAGTTCTGATGAATTATCCGATCTAATTGCTATAATATTGACTTCAAATTGAGTGAAAATCAGTTTAGCAAAAGTTGGAAAAACATGAAGAACATTAAATTTTTCCTTTAACATATAAACCCACGTCACACGAGTGCAATCATCAACCAATGTAAGAAAGTATTTAAAACCTTCTACATATTCTACATGAAAAGAACCACATATATTCATATGTATCAAATCAAAAGGTTTAGATGCTTGATGATTTTGTGAAATAAAAGTCAAACGTTTTTTCTTTGCTATAGGGAAAATTTAACAAGTCTATAAATCCTTTATAATTTTAAAACCTTGTAAAACATTTGTAAGTTTTTGTAAAGTATTTAAAGACGGATGACCCAATATTTGATGCCAAATTTTTTTTTTTTTTTTTGAACACTCACATAAGCACAAAAAGAACCAGAGGTTGATAAACCTGAGAGGTGACTACGTTGAAGTACATGTAGTTCCAGAAGCTTGACCAGTAAAGGTATTGTTGAATTGTGAAATCAGACTTTCTATTTGTTGAGGTGTAAATGATTTTAAATTGATGTTGGAATAATCATTGTACACAGGCTAAGGTTGTTGAGAAATGGTATGATACTGAGGTGTGTTAGTTGCAACATCATTAACATTTTCAGTTTGTGTTTGTTGTCTTGACTTTTTTCCTTTATAGTTGAATTTGTAGCCATGAGGAAATCCATGCTTGATGAAACACTTCTCAATGGTGTGACCATTCTTGCCACGTTGAGTACAAATAGGTCTTGATCGCATTGTATTATAAGCTGCAAGGAGACCTTGTTCTAGAGTAAACTGATATGTCTGTTGATTCTCAATATATTCATATGAACTTTGAAAGGCTACACTATCCACACGATTATTTGGCTTAATCAGACGCTGCCTCTCATCCTATGTGACAATGTTAAATGCTTCTTCAAAAGTAGGAATAGGCTTAAGAATGAGGATATGTCTTCGGGTGTGATCAAATGATTCGTTGAGTCCCATGAGAAATTTTGTGACTCTATTTCTCTGTTGAAGTTTTTCCCAAAGATATGCAGAAGAACATTCACACTTGCCGCATGTACAAACTGGAATTCCAACATGATTTCTATGCGCTTCCCATAAAGTCACCAATTCAATATAATAAGAAGACACATATAAAGATCCTTGTTCTAATTTGCTCAGTTTCTACTCAATTTCAAATACTAGAGGTGCATCCTCTTGCTTAAATCTAGAATCTAAGTTGTTATAGATTTCATGAGCAGTAGAAATGAACAATAAACTTTGTCCTATTTTCTTGGAAATTCAATAACTATGTAGATATTATTGATAACAAGATTTTCTGTCTTGTTTTGTGAGAACAATTCCCTATCTACACAAACATGTCATTGTAGTATAGGACAGGGTTGTCAATCCAAATGGGTGTGATGCTAACAATATGGATGTGAATGAAACTACTAATTTAAGCTAAATATAATAATGGGGTTTTACTAACAAGTCCTAAACAAACAAAACATGCAGAAAACTAAAACATAAAATATAAAACAAATACTAACATTCGTTGGCAGATACTAAGCATAAACAGCAAGAAAGTAAAATGGGTAAAGATACAATCAAGTGGGAAGCAGTTCCCGAGGACAAGGGTAATTAACTAGAGATCCTTCTTGAACTACATAAGCACCTAACATACCTCAAACAATGAGCTAACCCCTAGACAGCAAATTCATATGCAACCAAGTCCAATGTCTTGGTAAATGGTTTCAAGCAAAGCAATCACCAAACCTAACTCTCCTTAACGGTATACTTCAAATGCTATCAAATCATAATCTTTATTGTTGTTCAATTGAATATAATGTAATTTTTTGAAAAAAAAAGAATATAATGTAATTTTTAGATTAATTACAATATTAAGAAAATAGATTATATGTATGACTTACACTAAAAGAAAATTAGTGGTGTGTTATTAGATATTAATTTAATGAATTTAAAAATAAAATAAAAATCACACATTATTGAATTAATGATTAAAAAATTCAAAATCATGTGTTATTTCCTAACATACCTCAAACAATGAGCTAACCCTTAGACAGCAAATTCATATGCAACCATGTCCAATGTCTTGGTAAATGGTTTCAAGCAAAGCAATCACCAAACCTAACTCTCGTTAACGGTATACTACTAAGAAGGCATGAGGAACCAATATACTAAAGCCAATAAGCACCCTAAACATCTAATATCTTAGGCTAGGATGTGCAAATCTCTAAAGTTACCATGTCCAGGCATTTCATTGAACACTTTCTGAGTGTTGAAATACCTAAGGTCTTATTTCAATTGATCAGAAAGAAATCAGCATGAAGAGAAATGAAACAGAAGGGATCTAGATGCAAAACAACTTATGCACTTAGGAAGAACAGGACATTAACACTAGTCTACCCCATCCCAGGAACCTAAGGTAACTGCTCACTACACATGTTTGATGCGAAATTAGTAAAACAGGAAAGCATATCTACTAAGGAAAACATGAAGATCAAAAGTCAAAGATGATGAACACTACGAACACTAACCCTAGAAAAACAGAGTAACAATGGAACAGTAGTGAAAACAGAGGAAGTGATCAAGCTAAAAACGAGATTAAAAGAATAAAAACGTATATCAACATGCACCAGATAGTTCACAGCCCTAATCTAAGCATGAAAAGGAAGAAAACAGAAGATAAACATAAACTTAAGCAAAATCCGAGTCTACAACTTGAAGAACATCAAGAACAAAAAGAGAGAAAATAAAACCTAAGACAAAAGCTAAAATGGCAAAAAGAAAGATTTTTTTCCAAATGGAGGCGTTTAGGGATTTTTAGTGTTCAGAGAAACCCTAAAACGCATAAAATACAAAAGACAATCATTAAACTGGGTCTCGGGTCTGGTCCATCCTGATTCAAGTTGGTGGGGTCGAAGCTGCTTGGGCTCAAGCTGAAGGATGCATGTGATCAAGGTGGAGTGTGCGCGTGTGATCGAGCCGACTTTGCCTTGGCTCGATCACGCGATCGAGGTGGAGCCGGGACAAGAGTGATCAAGGTGGAGCCAAGACAAGGCCGAGATACGATTAAGGTGAAATGAGGTGGCCCAATCACTTGGCTCGATGGTGATCGAGCCGTAAAGTTGTGTGGTCGAGGTGGAGGGGCCGAGACTGATCGGGTGTTTGGCCGAAGTGATCAAGCTGAAGTTGGCTTGGCTCGATGGTTTAGTTGAATCCTGACTTGAACTACACTCGAGTTGGTTCCATTCCACGCATTTTCCTTTCCTTCTCCAAATTCACAACAACGTTCTCAAAGCTCCTGAAAGTCCTGAAAAATATTCAAAATGCATGTATATGCAAGTGATAATGCAAAACTTACTAAAAATTGCAAACTTGCTAATAACATCTATAGATGCAACATATGTACAACTAAAAGACCCTAAAATGATGCTAAATGACTTCTAAAAATCACTAAAATACAGAGACATTGTGGAAACCCGTATTTTGACGAGGATTTTTTTTCGTTTTTGTATATATATT
>OVBE01003594.1:0-26342 GCA_900406425.1 Iberis pinnata
AAACAGAGAAATCAAGCAGGAATGCAAAGAAAACTCAAGAACAAGTCTAGAGAGAATGAAAACTAATCAAAAGCCAGAAAATTTTTATGAGAGAATTGTGAAGTGAAGTTACATGGAGATTGTCTTAAGGAGGAATGAATTGCACAGAAACCCTGCAGAATGTTGGAGAGCGGACTTAAATAAAAAAATGGCTGGGAATTATTTCAGGAAAGAATTTAATAAGCCAAGATTCTTTCCAGAAGATATGATCTACAAAATATCCTGATTGACGGAAAATCCGATTAAAAGCTTAAATCACGTGCTAATTCAAATCATGCAATGGAAATTTCCATTACAGGATTGGGGGCAAAATGTGGGAGTGTAAATTCCCCTGGGTCAGATTCTCGGGATTTGACCCGACCTTAATAAGTAAATGGGCTTCCCGGGCCCACTTGCGGAAGACGGAGAGCTCATAAGCCCATAAGGAAATAAAGCCCACTAAGCGGGTAAGCTTGCGACGAGAGCTGAACTCGCGAGGAATGCTGAACCCACTTAGGGAGCAGAGAGCTTGCGAGGAATGTTGAACCTGCTTGGGGAGCTGAGAGCTCGCGAAGAATGCTGAACTCACAAGGAGAGCTGAACCAGCGCACGGAGAACTGAACCAGCGCGCGGAGAACTGAACCAGCGCGCGGAGAACTGAACCAGCGCGCGGAGAATTGAACCAGCATGCGGAGAGCTGAACCGACGCACGGAGAAGTGGTCAACGCCTCTGAGTTAACCACCAAAAATCACGCCTCATTTATGGCGGGATCGGCGATTACGGAGAGGAATATAAAGGGAGAATCCGCGCCATAAATGCTCATTAAACCCATTAAAGGGGAGCTCGGCTATAAATACATAGGGGGAGGCTCCAAGAAAGAGGTTGGAAAATCATTTGTAAAACCAGAGAGAATATTGTAATTCAGAGAGTGATTAATAAAACACATTTTTCCAAGCAAATCTTCTGCAAATTTTCGATAATTTGGTGTGAGAGATTTATCTCTCACAGGTATCATCCGCGAAAAGCCGATGATTAACCCGAGGTCCAAATCGAGAAACCGACACCCCCGGAAGGGTGCCCAATCTCTGTGCATTTCTGCAAAGTCCCGAAAGCACCTTCGAACATAATATAAAGAGATACGGGGAAAGGGGATCTCCTTGCCTAAGTCCTCTAGACGGGATCACTCTGCCCTGGGAAGCTCCATTTACAAGGAAGCAATAAGAGACCGTAGTGACACACTCCATTATCCACCTGATCCACATATAGTAGAAACCCATTCGAGTTAGTTTCCTTCAAAGAAATTCCCATTCTATGCGATCATAGGCCTTGCTCATATCCGTTTTAATGGCCATTGCCCCTTGTTTATTAGCCTTTGAGATGCGAAGATAGTGTAGCACTTCGTGGGTGATAAGAACATTATTGGAGATAGCTCGACCAGGAACAAAAGCCGATTGGTTCTTGCTAATTATAGACGGTAAGATACCTTGAAGCCTTAAAGTTAATATTTTGGCTATAATCTTATAGAAAACGTTGCAAAGTGCTATCGGTCGGAAATCAGCCACCTTTCGACCATTAAGTCCCTTAGGAATCAGTCTAACGTGGGTCTCATTCAATCTCCTAGGGAAGTGCCCAGATAAAAAGAAGGATTGTATCTCTGAAGTGACTGTAGTACCCAAAGATGCCCAAAATTTCTGGAAAAAACCCGCTGTAAACCCATCAGGGCCAGGGGCCTTATTAGGGTTACACGAGAAAACTGCTAGCTTCACTTCTTCAGAATATGGTATTCTACTGAACCTATCATTGGTCTCTGCCGTAATACAGAGAGGGATAGCTTCCTCGATTAAAGAGTAGTCCTCATTAGCCTCAGAGGTAAATATATTGGTGAAATAATCCAAATTATTTGTGTAATCTGGGGCTCCTCAAAACAAGGACTGCCTTCCTCATTCTCTAATACAGTGAGACGGTTTTGGGATCTCCTATTCCTAGTTACTGCATGGAAGAATTTATAATTTCTATCCCCTCCTTGAAGCCAATTCACTCTACTGCGTTGCTTCCAATACACTTCTTCTTCTTTGTACTTTTTTTTTTCCAGAGATGCTGACAAATTTGCAATAATATTAGAGTCTGGAAAATCAGCTGAGAGAGCTTCTTCTAGTTTTAATTGCAACTCTTTTATAGCGATGGCAGAGTGGAGCTTACTAACCTTTGTCCACTTTATGATTTCAGTTCGACAATTATTAAGGTTTGAGATAACATAATTACTGGAAGAAGCTTCCCAGACATTTTTGACTAGAGTGGCGATTTCTGTTTTTTCCAACAGCCTATTATCGAATCTGAAGCAGCCTCTATTTCGAGTTTTAATATCATCAATACACGTCAGCAATGGCCGATGGTCAGAGCCATCAAATCTAAGGTATTCAGCCCGACAAGCGGGGAAAGTTTCAAACCAAGAGTTATTGGATAGAGATCGATCCAGTTTTTCCTTGACAAAGTGTTTGTGTCTCATTCCTCTCCATGAAAAAGGGTTGCCGGAGAATTTTTAATCTTAGAGACCGTTTGTGGACATGAAGGATCGGAAATCAATAAAGGAGCTTTGGTCCCGGGGGGACCGCCTCTCTTTTCTTGATTATCCCGAAGTTCGTTAAAGTCTCCTGTAAGCAGCCAGGTCTTGTCCTCTCGATTTACAGAAAAATTGGATAACTGATCCCAAACCTTTTTCCTATCTTGTTTTACAGGGGCACCATAGACCATGGTAAGAAAGAAAGTTTTAGCTTTATACCTGCCACAGACATCGATAAAATTTTGTGAGGAAGCTAAAATCTGTAAATCAAATTCTTTTTTCCAAAATAAAACAAGACCCCCACTAGTTCCCACAGGAGGGACAGTGAAGCTATGGTCGTAATTCATCCAGTTTGTAACGCGAAAGACAATATCACCGCAGTTTTTAGTCTCCGTGAGGAACATAATATCATGGAAAACTCCTAAACGAAATTCTCGGAGTCGATGAATTGTCAAGGGGTTCTCAATTCCTTGATAGTTCCAACTGATGATGGCTAAGGAAGAGGTCCTAGTGGATTATGAAAATCCACTTGTTTCCTCACGGTAGCTTGTGTGTTGGACGCAACAGGAATCCCTATAATGGACAAAGTCTTCGCTTGCGGGTCTCTAGTAGTCGGATCTGTGACAGTCTTCTTAAGGGGAGAACCCCTTATTCGAGCAGCATTAATCTTCTTTAGGCTAGCCCCTTGAGACCAATTACGAGTAGATTTTGCCTTAATACTTGGTTTTGAACTTTTTCTTTTTGATGCAGGTCGATGTGCTGAAATTGATGCAGAGATGGAAATCTGAATCTCCTCAACACTTGTGCCTAGCCTATTCATCAAGTCCCTGGAAAGATGGTCCACATTAGGTGGTAATTTATATTGTAGATTAGTTTGTCCTGAGCTCTTCTTAGAGTTAGCTGAATTTCCCACCAATCCAGGTGAAGTAAAAGGGTAAACACCCTGAGGATCTTCCTCTAAGTATTGAACTTCGATGTCGAGAAGAGGATTAGAGGCAGATTGCCGATCCCCAAGACTTTCTTGAACTGAAGATGTTCTCACTGTTTCGAGAGAGAGACGTTCAAGGGATGGCCGACGTGATTTAGAGGATAGAGAGCTCTGAAGTCTCTCCCCGGAGGCCTCAAGTTAAGGGACAAAACCTTCTGGTAAGATTGCAATTTTGTTTTGCTGGTTAGACCCCGGAGCATGGCCTTTTAATAGGAGTGGACCTTGGGTAATCCTAGCTTTTGTACTTTGGGTCTGTTTTCTGGTGAACTCTTTATGCATAGGGTTGGAATCCCGATAAAGCCTTCTAGGAGAAGGATAAGAAGACAAGGATAACCTGTCTCTAGCTGGGGTTCTATTTCTTGGTTTGTAAGGTTCAACATTGTGAACAGGCAAAGAATCCTTATCCTCTTTATGATAGTGGGAGGTGTAATATCTTGAAGGAGAGCGATTACAAAAACGGGACCTGTCATCTCCTCTCCACAATTCATTATGTTGGGTTTGCGGGGGACCCTCGTTTCTCCCTGGTCTGCGAGCCTCCAATCTTCTTCTTGCTTCATCTATACGTAACAAAGTTTGTTGTTGGCTAATACCCAAAGATATTGGGTTTCGGCTGGACTTGGTAGAAGAGGGGCAGTCATTTTCTTCATGAGATAATAGAAGGCAAGAGAAACAATGTTTTTCGAGTTTTTCATACTCGAACTCCACTATAGTAACTTCACTAGTAGGAATTTGAATTGGGAGCTTTATAACTAGTGGTTCTAGTCCATTGATAAAGACCCTGACTCTGCCTCTATCTACATCAAACTCATCTAGCTGCCCCAAATCCATGCCAATGGAACGTAAGGTTTGGTCTGCCCAATAGTGTAGCGAAATCCCATGAATTCGAATCCAGAACGGGATTAAGGCTGGAAAAGTATCTGATACCATAGGTTCCCAACGCTGGAGAATAAGCATCCACCTCTTGAAATGATAAGGATCTCTCTTTAAAACAAGCAATAAGTCTGCTTCAGATTCAAACTTAAATTGAAAACGTTCTAGCCCAAGATCCCTACCAGTCACCCGCGACCCTAAGTTCCAATATTGCAACATGTAGTCAACTAGGGCTCGAGGGTGCTGCACCTTGGGGTTAGTTACACGTCCTATGAGCGTGAGCTTATGTTCTTCAATTAATGCCGAGTTATCATACTCTGGGATCCTTAGAGGAGAGCTTCTTCTTCTCTGAGAATGGTTGGGTACCCATTTCCCTTTTTCTTGTCTGGAGAATCTAGAAGACATACTAGTAGAGATTTGAAGGGAAGTTGTAGTAGTAGGAAACTTAAGGAGATTAACCCAATAAGCAGGGTAAGCTTGAAAAACATAGAGGAGAAGACCTCTGAAGTGGGGTATAAAGGGATGGAAACAAAGCTTATAAAACAGTTGTACTAGGACAGTAATGTGTCTCCACAGAGGAGAAGAGAACTTGTGTAGTGACTTCAAAAGCTCATTGGAGGAGGAAGCCGAAGGTGCTTCCACTTCCTTGGCTAGGGAAGAAACATGACAATGCAAAGTGAGGAAAGACATGAGTCCCTAGGAAGGCCATGAGAGAAGACGAGGAAACCTGAAAAAAGACCGACATTAGGCTGGAAAGACTGCCGAAGCAGCCGCAAGAACTTCCCAAGAGAGGCCAAAACCCTAAGAACTTGCTAAATCCGATAAAGAAAAGTGGTTGAGGATGAACCCAAGAGATAAGGTAAGTAATTCAGGAAAATTTTGGGAACTGTGTCTGAGAGAAAAATTGCTCTTGATTGTATTAGCAATTACCAAACATATAAAGTTTAAATATAGAACACAAAGTTATCAATGAAATGCGAAGAATATAAAGAAAGTCACAACACTAATTAAGGAGATATTATTGTGTTGTAAATGTAGATTAGTTGTAGTAAAATTTAGTTAAAAAATATTTTCTTTTAAAAATGCATAATCCTTTAAAAAATAAAAACTAGTTGCTTTAAGAATAAAATATATACCACAAAAATAAAAATAAAAACTGTAGATAAAAGCTTATGAAATCACGTAATAAACTATAAAACTTAAAAATTGTAGAAATAGTCCAACCAATCAATTACTAAACCATTAGATGGACTTTGAAATTTCCTTATAAAAATATGAACTAAGAGTAAACCCACAATCAAATTTCTCTACCAAAAGGTTAAACAAAAAAGTTACATTTGTTTTTTTTTTTTGATAAAAATGTAAGACTGTTTGATAATAAAGAGAAACAAGTTCCAAAAGTAATGAATCTTCATACTGTTGTAGTAGCATAACTATAAGCAGGAATCTTAGCAAGCTTCTTCTCCATCATCAACTTCCTAACTCTCTCCACATCTTTCCACATCCCTTTAGATGCATAAACATTAGCCAAAACCACATAAACTCCATCATTCCACGGCTCGAGCTCGATCATATGTCGAGCCACCCACTCAGCCATCTCAACATCCCCAAACTTCTCACATCCACCCATCAAACAACCCCAAACCACCACACTAGGCTTCATTGGCATCTCTTCAACCACTTTCTTAGCTTCCTTAAGCCGCCCATCCCGGCTCAATAGATCAACTATGCATCCATAATGCGATAAGCCCGGTTCTAACTCGAATTCTAACTTCATCATATCGAAATACGCTTTTCCTTTTTCCACAAGACCTCCATGGACACAAGCACTAAGTACACCCACGAACGTGACATTGTTTGGTCTGACACCAAACTCTCTCATCCGATGAAAGCAATCTAAAGCCTCAAATGTACTCCCATGAGCTGCGTAACCCATGATCATTGAAGTCCACGAAACAACGTTTCTTTGAGGCATTTCATCGAACACTTGGCTTGCTAAATCCATACAACCACATTTTCCATACATATCAATAAGTGAATTCATCATCATCATATCAGATTTATCTTCTGGTTTAGCTTCTAATACACATTTGTGCAGTTGAAATGCTAATCTCAAGTTACTTAAGCTTCCACAAGCTGAAGTCACACTAACCATGGTGAAATCATCTGGTTCAAATCCATTCCTTTTCATCTCAATAAACATCTCCACAGCTTCATTAGCTCGAGAAGATTGGTTTAATCCACTAATCAAAGCATTCCAAGAACCTAACTTTCTTTCAGGATTTTCAACGAACACTTTACGTGCATCTTTCAATTTCCCTGATTTACAATACAAAGTGATAAAACCACTTTCACAAAACTCATCTCCGACGAAGCCTAACTTTACAGAAACGGAATGAATCTGTTTTCCTAACGGAAAGTCATGAATTTGAACGGAGGCTTTGATTATAATCGGAATTGTATATCGATCAGGCAAAACATTAGATCTCACCATATCAAGATACACTTGAATTGCATCTAAAGGAGAATCATGACGTATATAAGATCTCATAATGTTGTTCCATAAGAAAGCGATTCGATTTTGTTCGAGGATACGAGAATGGAAGATATCTTCATGGATTTGATGAACACGAGCGAGGTTGTTGCAGTTTGATAAGAGTGTAGCTAAGAGTTTTCTTCGATCTTCAAGTGTAAGAGATGTAGTTGAAGTAGAGATAAAAGATTCGTTTATGGAATGATTTGATCGGTGAAAGATGGTGAAGTAAGACTTTGTCTTACTACCATTGTTAAGCTTGGAAATAAGATTAGAGAAGAGCATATGTGGAGAAACAATTCAAAAAGATGCAAAACAAGTGTCTTAAATACAAAAAATCATTGGCCGGTTTTAGCCTAAAGTCATGATTAGTAAAATGGTATAAAAAAATAGCTAAATGGAATGGAAGCTCGAGGGGTAAGCGGAAACTAAAAGCAAAAGTTGCGAACGGATGTTAAGAGCGGAAGTTGAGAGCAGAAACTGAGAGCGAAAGCTGAGAGCGGAAGCTGAAAGCGGAAGCTGAGAACGGAAACTGAGAGCGGAAACTGAGAGCGGAAACTGAGAGCGGAAGCTGAGAGAGCTCAAAATCGAGATTTTTTTTTTATTTTTAAAAATATAAAACTAATTTATTTAATTTATAAAAATAAATAAAACTAATAAGAGTTAAAAACTAAATAAAAATTTAAAAAACTATCTACGAGTTCTCCAAATATGATTTGCAATATTGTTTTGATACCCGCCATATATGCATCACCTGTAGGCACATAATCTCTTCTTTGTGTATTTTCTTCATCATCTGATTTTGATAAACCAAACACTTCATTTTTCATTTGTTCGTACTCTTGAAAATCTCTGTCGATATTGGTTGATCTACGAATGAAATCATGTAATGTCATCGTTGCTATCATAACGTGCTGGATTTCTGATAATAGCAAATTTCCCCTTCTACACCCCAAAAGTCCGCTCTATCACGTAACACAATGAAGAATGACGCTTATTAAACATCTCATTTTCATTGGTAGGTGGTCCTCTTCTCCATTGATGCTGATGATATCTGGTTCCACAATATGGAACAAGATATCCTTTTCTGTTTGGATATCCTAAATCAACGAGGAAGTATTTTCCTTCAGGTATAACTGGAAAATATTCATCGCTTTGTGCACAATATGTTAATATCTTTGAATCATGTGTTCTTCCTGGTGTCCCTACATATGTGTATATGAACTCCATATCGAAGTTACAAATCGCAAGCACATTCATTGTAGGATGTTGCTTCCGTAAGTTCCAAAAATTTTCTTTTTTTATCACTCCCAACTCGAACTGACACATGTGTAGCATCAAGAGCTCCAACACAACCACTAAAGAAAGGATAATATCTTCTATCAGAAGATAAAATGGGACTTACTTGTTGAAGTTCAGTTTCTCCAGGCTTTATAATATCTTGAGACATACGAACAAGCGCATCCAAAACTTCATGAAATTTTCTATTCACCGTCTCTTGTTTGCGTTGATAATGTGTTGCAATGGTTCGCTGAACTTCATCATGTGCAACAGTCTCAAGAAACATTGCAACATTCTCTTCTAATCCACATTCACGTGATTCTTGTAGTCCATAATCGTTTTTTAAACTGTCACACAAACATCGAAATGTTTCTTGATGCATTCTCAAAGTTTCACAGCATTCTTGATCATGACCATTTATCATTTGCATAGTATGATGCCATCCATGACTTCGATAAGTTCTCATCAATTTTCTATCACGAAGTGGATCCATATTTTTATTTTCTATCAATAGAATAAGTACTTAAAACAAAGTTTGGTTATACCAATTTATTAATTCCTGAAAAATATATGAAAAAGAGTTAGCATATAACTAAATAACAACAATTCTTTAAAGCAACATAAAAACATTAAATAGTAAATAAAATTTGTAATACGTAATGTAACTAAATAACAACAATTCTTTAAAGCAACTGGAAAAACATTAAATAATAAATAAAATTTGTAATACGTAATGTACTAGTCAAAAAAGTAAAAACAAACTAAAATATACTACATACGAAAGTTTATAATTTTTTCTAATTATTAAAATCTTATTATCATCTAAAAGAAATAAACCATAAAAAATGATAATTATTTAAATTTAACGACAAAAAACTATTATAAAAAAGAATTCTTATTTTTAATTGTGATCCTAATTAAATGCTGCCCAATCAACTTTTCCCATTTTTTTCTCTAGAAATTATATTTTTTCTGCCTCATTCGGTAATGACATGAAGATCTAACGGCCACTTTCATCTGATGCAAGGTAATCTATCGCAACCCAATACAATTTACTGTTATGGTCTAAAGTAGTTATCTTAAGCAACTCTTGCATACACACCGCACAACTGAATGGGTTTAAAGATTCAAATGTCTCTCGACCTACTTTCCAGAATTTTCCTTGATCTCCGATGGCAGTCGTCAGGCGATCCCACTTATCAGGATTACTTTGTTTACTAGAAGATCATATTTTACCTTTTCCACGTGAAGCTGATTTTCTAACCGGATCAACTGGTTCAACATCTTCATCAGATTCCACTACTTGTGGAAATGGATTGGGTGAATCACTGGAAAAAAATTTTGGACCACTTCGAGGTTGTCATCCCTCATATACTGAAACTGTAACTCGAGCAAAAAGTCGATCAAGTAAAGAAATATCTCGTAGAGGATTTGTTCTTAATTTGGATGCTTCAGACAACACTATAATATAAATATACAAATATAAAATATTAATATAAATAATTTTGTAGTTTAAAAGTAAATGATAAGTTATAAAAAAATTACTCACCCTTATTAGTTCATTCCACCAATCAGCTGACATATCGAGCTTTCCAAAATTATTAAAACCCATTCCAGTGGCGTTTTCTACGACTCGTTTCTGAACAGTATATTGTTTTTTCAATGATCTAGCCGATATTTGAATTTAAACCATGGAAAATCCAAACCAATTTCAAAAAAAAATTCAGCCCGGACGCTTTGTCTACCAATTTCATCAAGACATGTACCCTTCCAATAATCTTTATCTTTTTGGTCATTGCATAATTGTAATAATCCATGATTTAAATCATAGGTCCAATGAAACTTTGGCTAATTCATATATGCATACAAAAATATATCAAATTTACTAATAAAAATAAAAATAAATAAATCATTTTTAATAATAATGTAATTTATCATAAATAACAAATTACCTAAGAGGAGGATTGTAAAGAAGTTTGACTAAGATTAGCCATTGGTAATCTGCATTAAAGAAAAAAAGACAATAATTATTGTAATTTTGCTTAAACGATTTAATGTTTATGACTAATTAATCATCACTCATAACAAATTATATAGAAAAGTTTCTTGCACCACAGTTTTATTGAATATGATTTCCTCTATGTAAGAGTACCAATAAACAGAGAGATAAAATTGTAACCTATAAAATAAGAAATTATTTTTTGACAAAATCAATCATTTTATATAAAAAGTTAATTTATGTGTAATAGTTAAAAACACTAATCTCTGTGTTCAATACAAACTAGTAAAGAAAGAGTTTTGGTGATGTGTCAATGATTAGTGCACTCAATTTCTTGCTCTATACAATTAATCATTCACCGTAAACACTCATACATAAAATAATGAATATAAAGTTTTATTGTAAAAAATGAGCATAAGAACAAAACTTAACAAGATTTTGAAGAAACGAGAAATGATAATTGTAGAAGTAAGAAGCTTGAATTTATAAAAATTTTAATATTATTTTTAATCTAATCAGGATATTGTATAACTAAAAGATTTTATAGTAGATTTTGTTGTTGTAAATTTGTTATAATTGTTAACCCACTATTTTGAATTTGAAATATATATAAAATTTAAAGTATATCCTCTTTTAATTCAAGTCAAAAGATTTTCTAATATATTCAAATGATTTTTCAAAAATATTAAATAAGCCAAAATATCTGCATAAAAAAAAAAGAAAGAAAAAATCTATTTGTAAACACTTCATTATTGAGTATTATCAAGTAGAGATCAAAAGTAGTTATCTAATATAACGTCACACGTGTGTAACATTTTTTGATGGACGTTATCTTCATTGTGGTTTAACGTAACCACTTCAAAACATATTACCAATCATTGCTTAAATCGAGCAAGTAGGAATTTATGATTTTTCTTTTTATATAAAATTATACAAAACAATCATATATATTTCATTTGAATTGCAACTTTAAAAATATCAATACCAACTTTGTTATATTATATTTTACTATAGAATAAACTAAAATCTAAAGAGTGACAGGTCAAGTGTTTAAATTAATTTATTAAATTTATAATATAGTGTAACCGTTGATTTCAAGTTAGAATTTTAAATAGTGTTATAGTTCTTGTATTTTAAATTTATTTACTAATAGGTTTTTTAATTTATATTCTAATATCAAATCAAGTGTTATTCAAATTATAAGAATATCATCGTATTAATAATCTAAAATTTTAATATAGTATTATTTAATAATTAATTTAAATTTTATAATATTATTGATTATTATATTTAATAATTATTATTAGTAGAGTTTCGTGTTTTTGATGAAAATTTATGTTTATCTAAACTGTAACTTTTTAAAATGTTTCTCTAAATAAATAATATACATATAAATATATATGGGCATTCGTGTCTTCGGGTCGGATTTGGGTAAAATCTTATCAGGTTCGGGTTTTCGGATCTAGGAGTTTTGGACCATTATGGAACTGAATGGTTTTCGGGTTGGAACCGGGTCGGGTTTAAACGGGTCCGGGTCGGTTCGGGTCCAGAATTTCACAACCGCAAAAAATAAAAAAAAAAATTGGTTCCTAATTTTTCCGGGTATTTCGGACCCGATTGGACCCAAATGGACCCGAAAATATAAAAATACCCGAAATTTTATAAATTACCCGAAATTTTTTCATAATACCCGAAAATTTTAAAACTAAAACCTGTCCAAAAAACTCAAAACCAATTGTCCAATTCTTTAACAACTCAAAATTAGTTTCAATTTCAAATACTCAAAGTTAGTTCCAATATAGATAAACAACAATCAAATTGAGTTTTGAAACAACTCAAACTCTCCAAACAACAATTTTGGTTCTTCGGGTACCCGACCGGTTCTCGAGTTCGGGTCCAGTTCAGGTACTCGTAACTCACCAAATTAAAACCCCATAGGATATTTTAATTTTACGGTTCGGATTTGGTTTGGTTTTTACGGATCGGGTCGGGTCGGATTTTGGGTCCCAAGAATTATGCCCAGGCCTAGAAATAGCAATGCGAATATGTTTTTTGGAGACTTTGGTAAGTATAAAGACAAAATCAAATTTTTAATTGATTTAGCCCGAGAGACTAGAAGTTAATAAAATATAATAAATTCATATTATAATAGTCTACAAAAAATTAGAGTATCTTGATCTACGTACAATTTTTTACATTTCATGTTAAAATTTTATTCATACAAAGACAATAATAATAATTGTTCACGCATAATTTAATTATTAAGTAGTACCAAAATATAATTTTGAAAAATGAAATTTTGTAGAAAGACGGTAATATTAGTGTATGTAGCTTAATTTTCTAATATATTTAATCGAATATATTTTTTAAATATTATTACAATACAATTACAATACAATATATATATATATATATAAAAGTAAATGTAAATAAAACGTTATAAAATCATTCATAAAAATATTAATATTGCATAAATATAATAACTCTTTTGAGTTAATATAAGTTATAAATCACAAAAATTATAAATTATTTATACCGTATAAATGCATATACTATTAATAAATAAAATGCATTATCTTGATTCATATTTTGTTAGAAAGGTTATTTATTATTAACGAATGAATACTTTAAATTCTAGTACAAGTCTATTATAAACATTTAAAACATATATTAACCCTATAATATTTAATAGTATTTCAACAAATATATATATATATTTATATTTATATTATATTTAATTTTTTATTAATCTATTTAAAACATAGATATGAAGAGTTAAAACAAATGATACAAGTAAGATGTTCAACATTCACAAAAATATTGATATGCATAATAATTTAAATGAAAATAATTCTTAATCCTAAGAATAGAATATGAAGAGTTTTTTTGGAAGATTATGGAAAGAAGATTAAAAGATTTAAATGAGATAATGTGGAAGGATAGAAGAATGCAAAAACTTCCTCTAGATTCCTCAAATGAGAAAAAAAGAAAAAGAAAAACAGAAACTCGAACTGTTATTAAATACCAAATACAGAAACTTGAAAGATTGTATTCGAGTAGTTCAAAAGTGTAGAGAACAAACACAACATAACATTTTAATCAAAAGCATAAAGTTTCCAATGATATCCAAGACCTTAAAGAACCTTATATCGAATCAAAGATCAGTCACTAAGCCAGCCAATTTTAACGACCACCACGTTCAAAATTGATCTTAGTCCGACCAGAACCACCATAGTCATCTCTCGAGCTACCGCCACCACCGCCACTAGCTCTCATAGTTCCACCAGATCCGATTTTATCCAAAGGTTTCTTACCTTTCTTCAAATCATGTACCCATCGGTCCAAACCGAAAGGATCTTGTTCCTCTTCTTTCTCAAACTCAACAGGTCTTTCTCTCTTACCCGACCTTTCAGATGCGCCGGTGAAAGCTTTGTCGGGTTTAAACCTCTCAGTGTTCTTAAGCTTATCGAGCTGTTCGTCTGCGTTTCCATACATTTCTTCATCTGTATCTTTCTTCGGTTTGTACAATGTCGAAAGAGTCGGTTGCGCGGTAAATAGACCCTTGTCGTAGACGTTGTATTGATCGTCTGTTGCGAAACCAGAGTCCATTCCTTTCTCTTGGTTGAATAGTCTTTGATCATACATAACTTCACCACCTTTTCCTCCGGTTGATGCCATTCCGAGAGCCACTTTCTCGCTAATATCACGGTCTCGGTCTCTTGTGATCTTACTCTTCTTTCCCATGGCTGCATCTTTAGCTTCTAACCTTCTCTCCCTCTCCCTTTCCCTGCGTCGTTCTTCTCGAATCTTCTCTCTCTGAATCCTCTCTTCCCTTTCCTCTCTACTCTCTTTCGGCCCGTCCCTCTCTCTTTCTCTTTCTCTTTCGCGGTCGTACTCATAATCACCTCTCGGGTCAACACTTTCACTCCTACCACCCCGGTCAGATGAGACAGGCATACTCGGAGCACCACCAGTTCTTTCCGACCGAGCTTTTTGAGCGAGAGCTCTTAACTCTTGTTCTTTTCTTTCTTTCTCCTTCATCATCATCTCTTTTTGTACCTTTGATCGCATTGAAACAGCCTCTCTAGCTTTCTGTTCAGCTACATAAAGAGCCTCTGATAACTTCGCAAAATTATCATTGATTTGAACATCTTGTAAGCCTCTTCCATCAGCAGCAAGACGTTTATCGAGAGGAATCGTGTAACCTTTCGGATTCTTCCAATTAGAGATACAAGGAGGGATCTTCCAGTCTTGCTGGTCTTTGACTGTAACAGGTCTAGGCGGTGAATGCATGACTGGAACAGGAGGAGAGCCAGAAGCTTTTGGTACTCTCTTGTGTTTGAACTTTGGTGGATCAAGTGGATCTACAGGCATCTCCACCATTCTAATGATCCTCTCTTTAGCACCGGAATTGAACGCTGATGATTGTTGAGACGGCTTATATTTAATATACTTTGAGTCATTTGATTGTCTGGCTACATTGCTAGGCTGAGCTGCACTCAGTCTCACATTCACAATCTTCTCAATGGCGGCCTTAGTTTCTTCGGCAGTCTCCTGTATCTGCTTCTGCAACTCTTCCTCTTCGTCCACCACAGAGTCCAAATCACCTTCGTTTTTCAGTACTTTTGGAATGATATCCTTATGCTGAGAGTAAACAATCTTCTTAGAGTTCTCATTCTGTCTCACAATAGCGTCAAAGACAACGTTTCCTTGAGCATCAACAGTAACAGGAAGAGTCTTGGCTCCAGGCTTATTTGATTTGTTCTTACCCATGCCGAGAGGATACTGAGCAACATGAATCTCTGGGAAAGCACCACCATCTCCAAAATCTTCAGGATTCCTTGGACGGAAACCTTGCCGTTTTAGGTAAACAGGTACTGCCTTAAAGGTCAGAGCGGAAGATTTCTCTGACTCCGATTCAGAGAAACGGTTTTTGAACCATGGATCATTAGAATGGTCATAAAACGTAGTAGTGGTTGATTTAGCTGCAGGTAAAAGGTCTTTAAGAGACGCCATAATAAGCAGCTCGACGGATGCTCAGAACCTGCAGATAAAGGATAGGAACAAAAGCAAATCAGAACTTACCAGAAAATTAATGATGAGAAAACTATACAACTCCACAGATCTCTGGATTCTATCGATACGCAAAACTTAGAGCCTGACTATTACCGATTCAATTCTCACAAATCTGGGATGAATTATCTAAAATAGAACGAAGATCAGTAAGAATCGATGAACACTTAGATCGACAGAAACCTACAAACGCAGCTGAAAACGAAAGCATAGTGTGTGGAAGTCAGTAGACAATGGAAGAAGCTAACCTTTGGTGGAATCAATCGAAGGGATGAATGAGGCGGAGGCGGAGGCGGAGGCGGAGGCGGAGGCGAAGGCGAAGATAGTTTCAGGGAAGGGGGAAAAAAAAATCAGGCGTGTGAAGCCTTTTAGGGTTTGATTCAGGGGAACAAATTGTTTTTATATGGATGTTGTATTAGGATAAGTCGGTTTTAAGAGAAAAAAATAAACGTCGCCTGAGAGATTCGAACTCTCGCGGGGAAACCCCATGTACTTAGCAGGCACACGCCTTAACCACTCGGCCAAAGCGACTTTTGACTTTGAATGCAATTTACTATTTATATTCTAGCTATTGTCAACATATAAAACCATACATAAAACCATTTTTTTCGTTTATTAAAAAGTTTTACAATTTAAATATATTTTTAGAATAGACCTAATACAACCTTAAAATTAAATTTTTAAAAAATCAAATCAAACAAACCAATATCTAAATTTCTACTAAACTAGACGAGTTTTAATTATAAACCACTTGTATTGAATTAAAAAAAAAAACCTTAAAATAGAGGAAGGAGAATCCTCTTTGCATTGCGGCTAAGCACATAAACTTTTTTTTGTTAAAAAGTTTGCTATTGAAATCACATGAACGAAATACAAAGTATGACTTTAAAATCATAAAGTTTGAAAAAGTGAGTGAAAAGAAAAATGGTTAAGTTTACAAAAAATCCACAATACAAAGCTTCTAGCTAAGAAACTAAATAGACAAAGAAAGAGAATGAATCTAGTTGTAGTTAGATTGGCTTCCACGATGGCCTCGATTGCCTTTTCCAGACACATTTGTCCACTCCATTTCTTGAATTTTTTTATATGGTTTTATCGGCCTTCCTCTCCTTGTTGTGAAAACATAGGCATCAGATGACTTATCATGTGAATGACCACTAACACAAATACTTTCATTCTCAATATCAATATCTGAAGAATCATCTGAGATATGACATGATGAAACTAATATGGTGTTTGTGGTAGGAGTAGTACTTATTGAACCATGAGGTGGGCTTTGGTTTCCAAAGTCATTCACGGTAGTGGTGGATGGAGTCTCCTCCATAACATGTTCTTGGATTGGAACAATGTGTTCGATTGTTAATGGAGATGAAACATATATAGAAGTATTAAGTAATACCTCATTAGTTGGGAAAAATGGAGAAGTACTAGCATTTGAAATATCATGAGTACAACATGAGTAATTAACACGTTCTTCTGAATCGACATAAGTAATTAACACGTTCTTCTGAACCGACATGAGCATTTGATCCAATGATTTGGACCTTCTGAGAATGATGGGCACAAACATTGTCTTGTACAGTTTGAGAATGTTGTTGCCTAAGGGTTTCTTCTTTATGATGTGGTAATTTAACCTCATGTAAAAAATCTTTATCCAAAGGAGTTGGTGGTAGTTCTTGACTAGAATTTACCTCTTGTGTTGCTTGATGGACTTGATCAGAATGTGATTTGCCTTCTACATTACTCTTGCAATGATTTTGATGGGTGGAGAAGGTGGTTAATATCTACCATTGGTACAATGTCAGTAATGATGATTTCTGCTTGCTTTGAAGAAGCAGCTGGAACAGAGGAGTTTGCTGGTAGCAAGCATATTTTTTTCTTATGTCCAAGTTGCCCACATGCCTCAAAAATAGATGGGATCCATGTATATTCAACTTCGACTAAGAAGATCTTTCCTTGCTTATCATCCAAATATATTTGCCGAGGAAAAGGTTTGTCTAGTTCCACTTCTACCATAATCTTGGCTTCACCCATAGAGTTTAGATCAAGTCGTGGTTTGTGAGTGAGCATTGGCTCCCCCAAACCTGAAGCTATATGACTAATGCCAAGTCTTGAATATAGCCTATCAGGAATGTTTTTCAAATTGACCCATACCGGAACGGTTGAGATTTCGGGGATGGAGAACGTTTCAGCTGGACTCCATGGTGCAACAAATAGCAAACAGTCATCAATATGCTAGAGGCCTCTCTGGAGGACCAAAGCACGTGTGGTTGTATGAGAGATGTGGAAAAAAAAGCAGATTCTCCTAGTTTTTTACTAGTCACTTTGCAATTTCTACCCCATAACATGTTCACCACATCATGGACAAGATCACCCGGTGGTGTAGAGCATCTATAAAAACTCCCTACTACATACTCATCTTGATTTTCAGGATCTAAGAGTAGAACCTTACTCGGAATAGTTACCTGAGGAGTACCATCAATGTGGTAAGTAGGCTCACTTTCACGATATAAATTTATCATCGCCATATTCATTCTAGCTACCCAAGGGAATCGAAGACTTCCGTCTTTTTTCAAAGCTGGCGATGGTAGCTTTTTGACAGGGAGATTGGGCATGGCGGAGCTTGCTACCTATTGATATTTTTTCTTTTGACCTCCACACACCCCTTGCTTTAAGGTTGGCCATAAAGGAAGAGCTTGGTCATTTTGACTTTGAGGTGTAGCAAGCTCCAGTGGAGTGGACGGAGGAGTGAAATGAAGGGGTTTTACCCACGCTCCGAGGGATGGCACAAATGGAGCAAGAGAAGATACAATCCCTGTTGGGGTAAAAAATGGTCACGATAAAACTCATATTTTTAAAAAGTCGGTATACGCATCAATCTCGGTCAGCACAACAAACTGATCAAATCCACAATATTCCCAAAAGATTGCAAACAATACGTTTCAGAGAACTCGAGCAACAACCACGAAATCACTAAGCGGTTTCCCACCGGGTTTTCCTATCACTAAGCTTTTAACGAGGCAAGATGGTCGCTTACTCGGAACGAATGTCCAAAACCTCGATGAATACGCAATCTCCTGACAAACAAACCTTGCTCAATACGAACAATCGAGATATTTTCAGATATACGAAATGAATCAGAGAATTCATCTCGCAACTGGCAAGATGAATTCGCATATGAGATTTATCTCGCCAGTTGCAAGATGGATCTGAAAATTCATCCCGCAATTAGAGAGATGAATTCGTGTCTAAGGTTCATCTCGCAAATGGTGAGATTAATTCGTATCAGAGATTCATCTCGCTAGTTGCAAGATGAATCGGAGAATTCATCTCACAACTGGCGAGATGAATTCGTATCAAAGATTCATCTCGCCAGTTGCGAGATAAATCAGAGAATTCATCTCACAACTGGCGAGATGAATTCGTATCAAAGATTTATCTCGCCAGTTGTGAGATGAATCGGAGAATTCATTTCACAACTGGAAAAATGAATTGCATATGAGATTCATCTTGCCATTTACAAGATGAATTGGAAAATTCATCCCACAACTGGCGAGATGAATTCGTGTATAAGATTCATCTCGCTAGTTTCAAGATGAATCGAAAAATTCATCTCGTAACTCGAGATGAATTCGTATTTGAGATTCATCTTGTTAGTTGCGAGATGAATCGAAAAATTCATGTTTTGTCTCTTGTTTCATATCATTCTAAGTCTCTGCTGAAGTTTTACGAAGAAAATCGTAAAAAATTTTCCTTTTGTACGGTGACTTCATGCGACACGCAAAGGAATCGCGAGATCGTTTCGTATTATCTAGACATGTGAAACAATAGTGGTTAACCTGAATACTGACGTTATCGAGTTTATGACCTTTATGCAAAAGCATCGATCGTATCATTGCGCGAGAGTTCTTTTTCTTGACAAGAGTCGTGAAAAATGCCTATACCGTAAAACATCCCAACGAGGCCTAAAGCACGATTACAACCCACTTATGATTCTAGATTGGAAACAAGCCCAAACGTGACGACGGTCAAAGCTTGTCTTGCAAGCATAGGAGAAATGGAAGAAATTCGAAAAGGGAAGATTTCCACAGATTAATCCATCAAGAAAAGGAAGATTTTCGCAAAGGAACGAAAGACGGAAAAGGAAGACGAAGCAATTCCAAAGCATATTTAAGAGAGATCAAGAGATGGTTCAAGACACGTTCAACTCTCTCCACACCAGAAATACTTAGGGCTTTAGACTGTTTTTCCAATTTTGTTAGCGAGCTGCAACTCGTTTATGTTTACTAGTCTTAGGTTTTCGTACTACGGAACTCGCCAACAGCTCACGTAGCCAAGACTTACCACCTGTTGAATCACGCTCATATGCAGATTTGGAATAAGAAACCTATTTTGTTCTTAAAATCGTACGTTTATTATTTAACGTTCGTATTCTGATTTAGTGCGTGTTTGACTCATAGAAATTCGAAATCTCTGGAAAGTTAGAGTTCACTAACTAACGGAAATTGACAGTGCGAATTTCGGTTCCCCCAGTCCCGTCAGAGATATGAGCGCCATAAACTGTAGTTATAGTCGCGACGAAGGCGGAGATAAGATCGACATCAACTGTAGAAAATATGGGTTTCACAATTTTTCCAGTTCCATTCGAAAAATTTGTTTCAACATGAGCTCCAGTGATATAATTAATGGCTACATCATTTGTTTCACCTCCAGAATTATTGAGCTCAACAATGGCTTCATCTGACATTGATGAAAGAAAGGTTGAGCTATGCTTTTGGGAAGAGATGTTTTCTCTCAGTGAAATCATTAAAGGAATAAATAAATTGGCTTGGCAAAGAGAATAAAAGAGTTTGAAGGTCACATCGGTGAAAACACCGATGAACGAGAGACGGCGAAAGTGGCGGAGCCACCTAAAGAGTTGAGACGATTAGGGATTTAGTTTTTCTCGTTAAATGTGTCAAAGAGGTTTATTTCTTCTAAATGGTACTAAAATAGTGTATTTCTTTTTTTACATTTACATTTGTCTTTGTGAGCACACAAACTGTTGACCTGATATACCAAAAATTTGAGTAATTTGACTAGTGAAGTTTGAAAGGTTGGTGACACATATTCACCACCAAATATTTATAAGTTCTCATCATCAATTAAATTGGCATAATTTAATTTGTATTAGTCAATTTTTATACTTTGGAATAGTATGACAGGATTTATGATTTATTGTAAGTCGAATTTTGACGGAAAATAATACATAAGATAAGTTATTTCTTAATAATAATAACAATATGATATAACTTCTTTTTTCTTCAGGTGTAATAGAAATAACCGATTACAAGAAATTAAAAGCAGTGAAACAAACACAAAAACCCCGACAAAAAACCAAAAAAATTTCGGGGAACAAGGCAAAAAACAGACAGAAACAAAGAGATAAACCATCTAGCCAACACTCAACTTACACGAGCAAAACAACAAAACTGGACTCTAGACGAAAACAAAAAGCCTGAAAACCATCGAAGCTGAACTAGTAAAGCTTGAAAGCGAGCTGTGAAACGAAAACTCGAACTTCTCCTCCTATAGCGGATGAAAACCTATCTCATTAAATGACACAAAGAATGCCAAATATGAAAGATAGAGCCAGAATGGCAAGAATGCCAATTGATCTTCTGGGAGGGGGCGTATTCACCAGAACCTAAACGCCTTGAAAGCAAACCACAACCAAATGCAGGATCTCAGCCAGATCCAGATAGTAGAAACCAGGAGCGAGAACCAGCACAACCTTTGAAGAACCGATCTCAGAAGAAATCAGATTCGGCTGAAAAGAAGGCAAGGAGAAACTTTACTAGAGCAAACATAAACAGATCAAAGCCTTCAAAAACGCCAAAAGCACCAGAATGGACAAAGCACGCATAAACCAGAACCTTTAATTAAACCTAAGTCACTGGATGTACCGTAGAGATTCAGAGACTGCAACTGACCACCAACTAAAAATCCCACAGAGAACACTACACCCAACAAAGAATAGGGCTCAAGATTACCCTAAAGAGGAAGAAGCAGAACATAAGCCAACAAGAGACCGAAAGAGAGAAATAAAGGTAAGGAGGGAGACAACCCTTAGACTAACACCATAGCCTAATATATTCACCGAACCGCCGCCAGAAAGAGCAATTGCAGAACTGACAAAACCCTAGACCAAAGTCTAAGCTAAGGAACCAAAGGGTGGAAGGAGACCACCAGAAGTCCAGAAGCGAGAGGCACAACCCAAAAGTCTGAGAAATCGCAACTCCGACCAATAGAAGCACCGATAAGAGATGCAGTGGAGCATAATATAAACCTAAAACCGAAGCTGACAACCACCAGACATTGCCAGAGTTTATAGGGAGATTTACAAAAGCCATAAAAAGAAAAGGAATGAAGACGATACTGACATAGTCACGGCGCTGCCGCCGGTGAGATTGAAAATTTTAAGGTTTTCTTGAACAATATAGAGAGAAAGCTTAGAAAAAGAAGGCTTGTGCTAAGTCAACAATATAATATTTTTTTGTCAACTTTATTATATTAAATTATATAAAACAAACCCATAAAAAGTACAACGTCTCCCACCACAGGAAACGTACTGACCCATAACTGGGTAATTGACTTAAGCTAAGAGACACTAAAACTCCATTTAAGGAGATGAACAAATCCCTTAATGGGATTACATAATCTAGATTATCATCTAGATTGGAATTAATCCCTAATAACCCATTGAAATGGCTTAACACCAAAGCGGGTATTGTGAGATGGAAGTATTCCCTTTGGATTTGTATTCTACAATCTAATACAACAAAGCTGACCATTATTAGAAGTACTAAATACACAGATCTAAGAAAACGAAAAGTTGGGACCATATGGCCCAACAGGCCCAGGAAATCAACACAATAGCTTCTGGAAATGTGTGGCATGGTAGCGAAAGGCTTTCCACGTGGCCCACATGCAATCGACAGAGGACACGTGTCAGTGAAGAGACTCCACCAAGCCACCTGGTCGCCGGAAAGCATCAGGGAACATCGGTAACTAACACCACCACGCGAACACCATCTTCTAATCTTCATCCGAGCCTGAGGACAATACCTACCATCTAAGACCCAATCTTTACCAAAATCATCACTCCAATTACTGGACTCCTTCATGCAACCACAAGGAATCTGAGATCGCCACCAGATCCAAATGTTTAAGGAATCTGTGAACTAGAATAGGTCACTCGATTCAAACTTCAACAAGCAGAGAGTGACTAGGCAAGCATCATGATGAATTAGAAATGTAATTTTCAAGCTAGTGATGATGAATAACAGGAGAAACCACTTGATGGAAATCCTGAATTCAAAAAAAATATAAGAGATTCGAACGAAAACAAAAGAAATATATACACACCCAATGGGCGCCGGTGCAAGGCCGGACACTGTCAGCGAAAGAAGCGGATAAAAACGAAGAGCGATCAGTAGAGCAAATTAGAACATCTATATGCACTTCCTCGTATATAACGTACACCTGACATAATCCAAATTACATTGTATATGGCAATAACTACATAATTCAAAAATTTATTGGTCCATTGTTACCTAAATAAATTACTAATAAACCAAATATCTTTTTTTTTCTTTCACAAACAACTAGAATATTATAGATCAGGGTGGAATACATGGACAAACACAACAGCGAGCCAAAAACAACATAGCCATAAAGAGGAACTTTAAAATAAAATACCAAAACACAACAGCTGAAACACCTCCAGCGAACAAAATTCTAACAAATTGAGCCACAAAACTAGAGAAACGGCGAAGACAAACATTGTTCCAAACTGAGAAGACCAAGCCGAGAGCAAATTGGAAGATCGAAACTAATCGCAGCACGAAATAAAGACGTTTAGGGCTTCCTCCTATACCAATGCAAATACTACCTCACCGTGAAGAGAGAAAACTTGTGCTGATCAGGCAAGCAATAACCGAGAGGCCTAACAAAGCCACCGAACTTCCGGAACAGGCAAAAGTCAATAGACTGGGGAAGCCTCGACAACAACCAAAGGGAATGAAAAGATCTCGATCGGATCCAAAAGTAGAGACAAGGAGCGAAGCTACTCCACCCTGAAACTCAAACTCGGAAGAGATCGAATAAAGACAGAAGGGTAGAGAACTGATGACCAACGACAGAAGCAAAAGGCAAAGAACAAATCAGAGAGAGAACACAAGAGCACCACACGCCGAACCTAATAATCAAATAGACCAGAACCAAAGTCAAACCCAAAGATCTGAGTTCCCAGAGGCACTACACATAGACGAGAGTTTGAGAGCCAAACAAACTCTAACAAGAGATACCCTAAGACCCTGAAGCAACATTATGCACAGGAGAACCGTTGAAACCATCAGAACCCCAACCTGAAGACCCAAGCAACCCTGGAGCACAACAGATCTATAAACCTACCAAGCAGAGGGAAGGCGGAGCCAAAGGAAAAGAGAGCTAAACCAGAACTTGGGAGATGACCAAGGTCAAAAGACGAGGATCGCAAAGAAACTCACCGGCGAGAACTGAACCTGCCAGCACTCCGACATGCACAACACGACACCGAGAAAAACCAAAACCGCCACTAGAACCAGAGAAGCAAACCGCACCACCGGAGAAAGTAGAGGAAACCGCCGCGTAAGGACAAGCCAAACCAGACCCATAGTCGAGAAGCAGAGGAAAGAGGCAGGCGGTCGGAGAGAGAACCAACCGATGAGGAGGAGGCTTAGCCATAAACCGAGAAAGGAAGACAGAAGACTAACAAAACAAAGAGAGAGGGCGATGCCAGCTAGCGCCGACGCTGCCTCCGGCCAGCCCCGACGCCGCTGCCGGCGAGATCTAGACTTGAAGCGGTTCCTAAAAAAACGTGCCTGAGAGAAAATTAGGGTTAAATACTACTAATAAACCAAATATAAAAATATCATTTTTTAGGAACGTTCTCAAAAATGCCACAAAAATAAAAATTTATTTCAAAAATACCACATATTCTCAAAAGTTCCAAAATACCACTTTTTTTTTTTTCAAAAATACCACAAAATTGTTTTTGTTCCAAAAATATACCACTAATATAAAATAGTTCCAAAATTGTTTTTGTTCCAAAATATACCACAAAACTGTTGTTGAAGATTAGCTCGGTGAGCTCTACTAACACCTCTTTGTACAAATGGTGACCATAGCTGGCTATGTAGTCTGCTACGTTGTGGCTTATGTGGGCGCACTAATCAGCTTGTGCCAATTAGTGGGCTCGAGCCGGCTAGAGGTGAGAAGGAGATAAGAATGGGCTAGAACAGCTCATTTTGAACCCAGTTGCATTAAGAGAAAAGCTCAGCGCGCGGTGAGCGGAAACAGCTCAGCGCGCGGAGAGCAGAAGTAGCTCAGTGCGCGGTGAGCAGAGAAAGCTCAGCGCGCAGTGAGCAGAGAAAGCTCAGCGCGCGGTGAGCAGAAACAGCTCAGCGCGCGGAGAGCAGAAGCAGCTCAGTGCGCGGTGAGCGGAGAAAGCTTAGCGTGCGGTGAGCAGAAATAGCTCAGCACGCAGAGAGCAGAGGTAGCTCAGTAGAAGGAGCTCAACGCGCGGGGAGCAGAGAAAGCTCAGTGCGCTGTGAGAAGAAATAGCTCAGCGCGCGGAGAGCAGAGATAGCTCAGCGCGCGGAGAGCTCTGATTGGAGAATCTTGAAATACTTGAATATGGGCTACAACAAGACACGTGAGACCCGTGAATGTGAGAGGCGAGTAATGGGCCGGTGAAGAAGCCCACTGCAGGTAAAGCATAGAGTGGGCTGCCTTAACTCGCCAAGAAGCCCAGGTCGCGATGACTGACGAAAGGGGTCGAGTTGACGGTTACGGGAAGTTTAAAAGAGTGTAACTGTGGATCAAGAGCATTGAAGGCACATTGAGTGCGAGGGATATCAGGGCGAGCCGTAAAGAGAGCCATATAAGTAGTCTAGGCAATGGTCCGGAGAGGTGACCGAAGATCTTTTGTAAAACTTTGCTATTGCTTAAGAGAAACTTGTAAACACTTAAGAAATTCTAATAAAGATTACACTTTCGTTCATACATTTTAATCAAATCGGGTGTGAGGGAAATCTTGCTCTCACATTTTGGCGCCGTCTGTGGGGACTCGAAGAAATTTCTGAAGAAGTCACCCTACCTAGCAAGAAGAGATGGATCCACCAGTGAACCCAGCTGTTGATGCTCTAGCAGAGGTGAGGACTCTGCTCGCTACCCTGGTAAGCTCTGTCGAAAGACAGAAAGAATCAAGTGATGCACTCGCTGCTCGTTTCAATAGTCACGAGGAGAACGTGACAACCCAGTTGGCGACCCTCGCGAGTGCCCAGACTGAGATGGAGGTGCAATTGGGAGCGCAGAGGAATCTGCCTCCATCGGTGACGACGACAGGCCTCCCAGGTGGGGATCCTACTGTAGCAGGAGGCTCCGCGAGCCGAAACCAGCCGGGACCTCAGGGTTTCATTCTGGGTGGGAACAACTCTGATCCCCCAGAGAACTCTCAAGGGGAAGGTGGTTTTATTCCCCCGGGTGGAAACGAAGTTTTGAACACACCAAATTCTGCTCGGGGTACGACGAATAACACCGGCGAGCTTCCTCCTGGCCAGGGTGCAGGAGACTATGAGAGCTTACGTCGGTCCATCGACAAGACGCATGCTGAATTGCTCGCTATGACATCAAAGGTTCACCGCGCGTCGAGCGCGGCGCTGGAGATTGACCGCGTTATCGCGAAGACGGAGAGAACTCCGTTCACTCCATGCATCGCGGAGGCTAGGATAAGAGAGACCGGGAAGCTCAGACTTCCCCTCTATGAAGGAAAATCAGACCCAAAGGCGCACATGACCGCCTTTCGAATTGCAGTGACCCGCGCTCACTTCAGTGAGGAAGAGAAGGATGCGGGGTACTGTAAATTGTTTGTAGAGAACGTTACAGGGTCCGCTCTGGAGTGGTTCTCACAACTCGAATCCGGGTCAATCGATAGCT
>OVBE01003595.1:0-26337 GCA_900406425.1 Iberis pinnata
TCTCAATCTTCTGGAAAAACCACGTCCATGAGTCATCGTTCTCACTGTCCACAACAGTTAATGCGAGTGGAAACACCTGGAAATTAGCATCTTGTCCACAGGCCGTTAGCAAAACCCCTCTGTACCTTCCACCTAGTTGTGTGCCATCCACAACAATCACCCGCCTCAGTTTCCTAAATCCACTGATNCACAGCAATCCCCCGCCTCAGTTTCCTAGATCCACTGATGGATGCACCAAAGGAAAGGAAGCAATATAGAAAATGTTCATGCCCATCACATCTTCTCTCTGTTTTGATGTCAGTTACGGTCCCTGGGTTCGCCAATGTCAACACGTACATATACTTTCCTAACCTAGCAAATTCCTCCTCGTACAATCCGTCCACCACTCCAGAAGCTACCTTCTTCACCCTCCAACACTTAATATACGATGCCGAGACCCTCAGCTCTTCTAGAACTAACTGTTGCAGCTGACCGGACCTAGAACCCCCCACTGCATTTCCAAATTTGTTCATGTACACCGCAGCTAACACCTTCTAAGTTGCATGTTTTTTGTACCCACTTCTCGTTTCAATGTCACAAGTATGGAATACACATGCTTTCCTTATCTCGTACTCTCCACTCTCATCTACCTCATGCGCCATGACTCTCCACTCACACTTTACACCAACACACGTGACGACAAAGTAATTCTTTTTGGTTGTCGTCTGCTTAAACCGGAACATACCCTTGATAACTATTATAGCTAACGCAATCTGGCAATCACTCTTACAATTAAATCGCATACCAACTTCGATTTCCTCGACTAAATCAACATGTAGATCCAAATATGGAATGCTGCTGGTCTCAACATCCTTCTCGTCGTACATAGGTGGGATGTCCTCATCATCATCACCCACATACTGCTCAGGTCCACCAACATCCTCTTCGTTAGGCGCCCCACAACCCATATTGTTTTCTGGTGAACACATTATGTTTGGTGCATTGGAGCCGCCAAATGTTTCGTCTATTAACGGAGCCCAAAACTCTGTATCGTAGCCACCGAGTTCTATCTCATCCAGGAATAACTCCCGTTCAACGATCGGGGAATCAATACCAAGGTCAAAAGGGCTACGGCCTGACTTCATACTACTTGATTTGCTTCAACGGCTTCTACATGAGCCACCAGTTCCTCGTCGTCTACTAATTCCATTTGTTCAGGTTGTGTACAACACCCACCATCTTCACTCACTGGCACGGCTGCGTTTCCGGTTGGAATCACCCTTGCACGTTTGGATGGACGGTTGTCAGGCGTACATATGCTCTTGAATGTGACAAATAGGGCCATTCCAGGACGTTTCCCAATTTCTATTTGGACTATCGACCAGGCCTGCTCGCTGGTGACTAATACTGGAGATTGAATGATTCCCATTAAGTTTGTCTCATCCTCTGCTGGCCAGTAACTAAGAGTTAGACCTTCATCCCTCTCGTCACACACTCCAAACTCCCTACGCACACAAGAATGTACGTCGTCCAGAGTCCCCCCATCATGTAAGCTCACAAACCGTGACATCTTCTATTTGCAAATCACGAAATCCCACTTTCCATGCTCCCCAAGAATCCACTCACCACACATCACCATTATGTACTTCGCCATCTTGAAACTTCGTCACCTTCACAAAAGAGTACAAAAGAGATACGTTTTATTTCTTAAAAAATTTTATCTTGTACAGATGAACGCATAAAATATCATACCCTTCAATTTCTGATAACAGAAGTTCCAATTTGTCTTCTGAATGCCTATGACCTCTTTCACCATATGTCTTCTTATTATCTACTGGTACATCTTCTCTTTCTAAACTCGTTTCCCTAGGAATTTCAGAAAAAGTCGCCTAGGATAAGCGTTATTCACCTGTCCACATCTAGTCCGTACGTATCAAGTATACTCGTCCTCACGCGCCAGCCGAGAGCTAACCATTCCACGCGGAAAAGCCTGAGGTTATTTTCGTCTACAATTTTTTTTCTCTCTTCCACAAAGTACACCATAATCAGAATGTCCACTAACATGTAAATACTTTGTCATAAGTACACCTTCATGAAAATTACTCTTTTTGTTTTTAAATATAGGTCGGTTCTTGAAGTAAAATTTTAAAAATAAAAATGGACCGCAAACTCGTGTTTGGTATGCTTAGCCTCAAGACCGGCCCTGCTAACAGGTCACTATTTGGCACTTCACTAACAAATCGTCTATTTCTCTATGCATTCTTTCATGGCTTTTTGTCTTATGGTTTTTAAGGGAATTACTTTTCTCTTACGGTCATGGTCATTTAGTAGTAGTACCATAAAATATTTGTATATTTGCCAAAACCATCTAAAATTTGTTACAAGATTAATTCCAAATTCTTGCCATTTATATATATATATATATATATATATATATATATAAGGCAGTCTTTTCTATATATATTTTTTAGACAAGGTCAATTCAGTGTTGATTTGAGTTTAGTTTTTGGATGGTCACATATTTTTCTCCGTTTAATTTTTTATAAAAATTTTAAGAGTGATTATTTGTTGATTTGAGTTTAATTTCTGGATGATTACATAAATTTATTTCAGTACAAGCTTCTTCTACACATTTTTCTCTAAGTGATTCATCAACGTTGTTAAGAGGATTAATTCTATAATTTACTTATTTGGTTTAGAAATCCAATTGTCAGATTTTGAAATCTATTTGTTTGATTTTGAAACCCACTAATGATAATTTATAATATATTTGTTAAATTATGAAATCCATTTGTCCGATTTTAAAATCCTTGGATTTGGAACCAGATATATCTAACCTATGTTTCTTAACCTCCTTGTCGTCTCATATAAAACCGATCGAATCGTATTTCTTGATTATCTAATCACGAAAAAATTGAATTTTTAACCAGTCGATGAACTGAACCAAATTATGGACCAACGGTTTCAAATACCTAGAAAACCGTTGTCTAAACTACTTGTACAATGATGATTCATATATGAAATTTAACGTTGTTTTTGTCTCTCTTAGTGCACATACCTACCTATGTCCCATTTTTTTAGTTTCTATCTCAGTTTACCCACTAAACAAGCTAATGGTAAGTTTGCTTGTTTCAAAGACTATCACATTTTCCTTACTTTAGCTATACACATAACTCCAGTTTTACATACCCATAACCGGTTGCTAGAAAATAATGTTTATTTCCACAAAATAATGTTAATGCTACAAAATAATTAGAAATTTGTCCAAAAATTTAGTCATGATTTTTCAAAATTATAAAAACCATATTTTTCATGCATTTTCAAAATTTAACAGAACGTTGTATTCTAATTTTTTCATATTCACACCATTCAAAAATATTAGTCATGATTTGGTAGTACGGTAAGATACAAAATAAATTAGTGACAATCGTGTTTGCCTAAACTCCATTGGATTGTTCGTTAGTTCAAATATCTTCTCAAATTTTTAAAATTAACAAAAAATAATAGTAGACGACAAAACAATTTATTGACATGCAACCTAATAATTAATATATATATATATAAAAAAAATATTTCAATTTATACTTGTTTAAGTAGAAGTTGTAAGATTAGCGATACTAATTTGATCACACCATATATACCAATATTATAGGATGCCTCAAATCATTGACCGATACTTTCAGACCAAGAGATTGCAACTTCCTGCTCCTAGTGACGACATGGTACATATAACATAGTCACGCAGTTTCATGATGAGCAGTGTGAGTTTCAGCAAGCTGGAAATGAGACCAACCCTGGAGAATTTCAACAGTTTCTAGAGCAGCTTCAGTACAATGATGATCATCAACAACACCTAAACAGTAATTTTGATTTTGTGCCACTGCCTTCTGAGATTGATCCTAATTACTATTTCCACACTACAAGAAAAAATGTATTTTGTATCATTTATTTTTAGTATTTACATTAGTTATAAATGATGTAAATTAAAGAAGTAACTTAATAAGCGGTGATGCAAATATTTTACATCAATACAAATAATTGATGTTAATATTGCATCGATAGTGTAATTGATGTTAATCTATATCATTTATTAAAAAATGATATTTTATTTTGTATCATTTTATAAAATTGATGTTAATATTAGTTTTATTTATTATAAATAATTTAAATATTATATTGGTTTATGAAATTGATATTATTATTAGTTTCACTTATCATAAATGATATATTTAGTTACAACACTTATATTTAAATAATATTAAAATTAGTGTTATTTTCAATAAATGTCTCCAATAATAAAATCGTTTACAACAACAAATGTTAATATTTATCTTATTATTAACTGTTATTGATGTGTGTCATCTTAAAAGTGACATAATATATTTTGATTTATTTAATATATTTATATATAATTTAATTCGAAAATAAAATTATTTAATTAAAATATTTTATAAAAAATTCAATTAATTTATAATAGTGTACATATCGTCATCCATCCAAATGTGGTTGCTAACAATTCGGTTAGTTGATTATTAATTAAATTTAAAAATTAAATAAAAATTGCTAAAATCTTAATAAAAAACTAAAAAACATAGTCAGCAAGTATATCCATTATTGTGCAAATATATTGATTACAAATAATCTAAAATGCTACCAAAATTTATGCTAAACTAATGTTGATCATAACTACTTGAATCTTCACTTAAAGTCTTTTCCGTTTCTATTTTTATTGATACTATCATTTATTTCCTGCAAAAAATACAACAAATCAATTTAGCATCTAATATTTTATGGGTATATACTTAAACATAATAAATCTAACCTCAAAATTAGTCTAATTTTGGTATTTCTGAGAAAGTTGCAGTAAAATGAATTCGGCTCTGCAATCAATAGTAAAACATATATTCATAGTTGAACAGAAACTCATTTTCAGAAAGTTTCAAAAGAAGAAATGTATCGATTCAACCACCGTGGAACTTTAATAATCCGTTGATCTATGTTAACAAATTTTAGAGATGATTTTCTGTATAAATCCCAAACAATAAATAAAATTAAAATCATAAAGATGAAACAAAAACGTTGGTGATAGAAAAAAAAAAGAACAAAAAGGAGGCTAAACCTAATTGATTCATTATAACAAAAGTTCAAGAAGAAGATTACGCTAGACAATCTCACAATCATTCATCAATTACACTATAAAAAAATGAATTACAAATTAAAATTGAGTATATTCATCGATCTACAAATATAAAAAAAGAGAAAAATTTACCTTTAGAAAAAAAAAACCTAAAGCTGAAATTTTTAAAAAATAAGATATGTGTATAAATGAAAAGTTTCAGCAACAAATAAAATAATTTATGTATATCCAAAAATGTTTGTTTCTTTTTCTGTTACTAAAAAAGATATATTTGTTAACAAACGAGCTGTATCGTGCAAAATATCACTATAACATATATTGTGAGTATTAGATTTTCTTCCATTAAAAAAAAACTTATTCCCTTAAAAACTCACGGCTAATTTGATTTTATGGTTTGAGTCTTGATTGCGTTGGTTTCATTTTTCTTGCATAACCTTTGAGCAAGAATATTTAAGCTCATGTATATCTCAAACTTAACTTTAATTACTTCATATAAATGTCACTTTTTAAATTGACACAATATTATAATCGAATTTTTACCGCAAATAAATAAATACATCAACGGTTAAGTGATGTAAACTTTATATTTTGCATTAGTTTTTTAAAATATGAAACAATTGATTCAAGTTAATCATTTGTATCATTTTCAATAACTAATTCTATTAAAATAATTACTATTCTTTAAAGTGATGTAAATTTGAATAATTTATATCAATTTTATTAGAATTGATGTTGTTATTTAAAAAATAACAACATTTAATCGAAATGATGTAAAATTATAGACTAAATATCATTTATGAAGAAATAATTTAACTTTATATCATTTATTAATAAATGATTTGATTTTGCGTTATTTATTTTTGTGATATTTTATTAGTGATGTAAAATTACTTTTTTCTTGTAGTGCCAGATTGATGATCAGCCTAATCTTCAAAACGATCCAACGCCCAAGATTGATTAATCTTGGAAAAATAATTTACTCTTTGCAAAATAACGGAATATGAAGGAAGATTATAAAATTATATATGCAGTGTCGTGCCAAGAAATATTGAGTCTCAACCAAAACATTAACATGACATTTAAATTTTTTAAATTTCTGTAAACATTTTTTTTAAAAATATTTGGCCTAACAATTTAAATTAAAAAGATGGTGGCCTTGGTCAACTGCCCTATTTATATAGCTTGGGGCACGACTTTGTATATATGCTAGCTAAGTTTACCAAAATGATAAGTGTTGGCTTTGTTAACTGATAGGGATTAGAGGCCTTGCTTTTTTGATGTGTGTATAATGTAAAAGGTCAGTATATATCTCATGTGCTTATTATATTGTTCAAATCCTGCCTCTGTCATTATAGAATACCATTTCCGTCTCTGCTGATAACAGTGACTCTCTGCTGATAACAGCTCTTGAATCACCAACATTTGCAACAAGTAAACGGTCACCAACAAGAATAGTTGTCGATGCAGTCGAACCAACGTATCTGTTGTGACTATGTTGATATTTTCTTACTTAAGAAGTTCATATAGGCATCAGCCAGGAAAATCGAGAGAACTCTGTGTCAATACATTTATAATAAATTGAGAAAACGATCTATTTCTCCACGAAAACTTTCATATACCGATATTTCCCCACAAAATTAGACCCTAATTTTATTTTCCCTTGATTTTAATTTCTTATATCTATTTTCCCATAGTTAGAACTTAAAAATCTAGTTGTCCACCAATTGTATATTTAAAAGCTTTTTACCCATAAAATTGAATTAACTCGGTTGATTAATTTAGAGTAAACGATCTATTTCCCAACTGAAACTTTCATATACCGATATTTCTCCACAAAATCAGACCCTAACTTTATTTCCCCCTTATTTTAACTTCTAATTTTTGTTTTCCCATAGTTAGAACTTAAACATCTATTTGCCCACTGATTGTAATATAGGAAGCCTTTTATCCATAAAATTGAATTCACTCGGTTGACAAAGACTTCTTATATTACAATTTTATGGGTAAAATGCTTCTTATATTACAATTAGTGGTCAAATAGATTTTTAAATTCTAACTATAGGGAAATATATATTATAAGTTAAAGTAAGGGAGAAATAAAATTAGGCTCTAATTTTGTCGGGATAGATCTCTATATGAAAGTTTTAGTGGGCAAATAGATCGTTTTCGTGACGGGTGGATATTTAGATTTTTAAGTTCTAACTATGGGAAAATATATATAAGAAATTAAAACCAGGGGGAATAAAATTAAAGTCTAATTTCGTAGGGAAATATCGGTATATGAAAGTTTCTATGGGGAAATAGATCGTTTTCCCTAATAAATTATGTTAAAACAACTTTGCTCAGTTTTCTCTCTCTTTCTGACAGTACTTATAGATGATTTGGTGTCAGAAATAAACTTCGGATGGATGATCAAATTACTGAAAATAGTAGTGGAGCCTACGGATCCAAAGAGTCGGAGACCACAACCTAGGGCGGTGACAAGATAAACAAAAAGAAAGAAAGAGGAATACCATCAAAAAAGCCAAATAGACCAACGATTTCACCATCAATACTATCGATTCTAGTCTCAAGTCTTCCATGAATGATCTCCTCCCAGCTTAATTGAATAATGTAATGGTACAAAAGCACAATTAACTAACCAACTTTCCTCTTGGCTAAGTGCAAGAGAGATCCTTCTTCTCCTCAGTATTTAAAGACCACAACTTTGAATTTCTGCTAGTCAGATCTCATGTAGCAAACCCTAAAGCTCGAACACTACTAATCATGCATCAACGTCTCTCTTATGCGGAAAAATGGAAGGCCATAGCTAGAACTACAAACTCTCCCCCTCGTGTGGGTCGGGCTAGAGCAGAGAACCCAACCAACACATATCTTCACCATATATTTGGGCATAATCTCATAGGAAGGATGACTGACCCTAAACAACAGCGTATTTGGTCTCTCATACTCTTCCTCTCAAGCTTATGGAAACGTGATTCTCGACCAATAGGAGTAGATCTAGGTCAGGGGAAATTCTAGTTCCAATTTGATTCAGTAGCAGACCTGAATAAAGTCTTACAAAGCCAACCATTCCACTTTGCTAAGTGGATGGTTATCTTACAAAGATGGGAACCAACTTTTTCACCTTCCTTCCCATGTTTAATACCATTCTGGATCTCAGTCCAAGATCTTCCTGTCCATATATGGACAGAGAACAATCTAAGGAATATTGGTGATGATTTGGGGATAGTGGAAACAACTGACATCTCCTTTAATGCAGCAAGAATCATGGTTACTATGAATGGACTAAAGCCTCTTATCTTCTCAAGCATAATAGTCTTTGATTCTGGAGGGGAGCTGACAGTCCAACTAATCTATGAAAATTTAGAACGATACTGCTCAAACTGCTCCATGCTAATCCACGATGTTAAAGAATGCCCACAAAAACTTGCTAATGATAGCCAAAGCATTACAAAGAACTATTGCACCTCTCCTAGCCATAGAAGCAAGGAACAGAGAATTCCCTCAAGAGACATAGAGCACAACTATCACCAATTGACTAGAGGTTCAAAGAGCCATTCACACATAATGAAATCGATGGGTCCACACCGAGGCATGAAGCCTCCATACTACATGACGTTTGATAGAACCATATATAAAAAAAATCCCCACCTTTCAAGAGAACCATCTCACAATCTGAGACCCACTCGATCTGATTCCCACATGGATATAGAGAAAATAACTAATGGTGAAACTTACCAACTTTCATCCTGAATTAGGGAAAGAACCCCTCCCAAGACTTATCTTCAATCACACAGAGACACAACCTCACACTCTGCTCACTTCTCCCCCATACGACCAATGGTGGAAACATCTAAAGAAGCTTCACTCAGGAATCAAAATTTAGGCTCTAATGGATCCAAATCTAGGAGGCCAGCTTTGGAAAGAGTAGGGACCCCACTACCCTTTCAACCTGAGATCTCGCAAAGGGTAGTAGATGAAGACTTAGGCGAACTAAGAGATGTTATGATGCAGTACACAAACTATGTAGATCCTACCGAAAGTGCAGCTAGAAAACTGCGACTTCAAAACGCTGAACAAACTGGGAAATTACAAAAATAGGCAGTGGAATTGGCAAGGAAATCTTTGGCTAATCAAAATTGAGTATCAGATATCCCGAACATCCCAATAAGGGAACCAGTAACAGAGCAAGCACAATAGACGCCAACACAAAACCGAATACCAACCTTAAACATACTTATATTTGGAAATACAAATGATGAACAACCATTAATCCCATCCATCAGAGACTCAGCTCGGAAATGCCTAGGAAGGCCACCTGGGAAGAGGCAAATCCAACCAAGTCAAAAGGCTCTTGCATCACTAGGCATGAAGAAAAGGCGTATCAGAAAAATGGCTGCATCACCAAGGAGGAAGACCAATATAACTACTGGTCCTACGCCCACAAGCAGAGCTGCTCCTGTGTCTGGAAAACATCAAAATCAGAGAGATATTGACAAACCAGGCCCTACAAACATGATTCCTAGAGGACTGATGGATTTTCACAATCCATCTGATCCTCTTCCTTAAAGATCTTAGCATGGAACTGTCAAAGATTGGAGAATTCCAAGACAGTTCGACGATTACGAGAGATGTACAAGGAACACTCTCCTGACTTTATATTCCTCTTGGAAACGAAGAACCAGACGCTGTCGTTATCTGGAAATTGAAAAGTCTAAATTTTACAAAGTATGAAATTGTGCCCACCCCCATAGCCGAGGTGGTGGAGGGCTTATCCTCCTATGGAGAGAACATTATGAAGTTCAATTATCCACTGATAATGTAATTGATGCCCTTGTTAAAAATGAAAACTCCTTCTTCTATGCATCATTTATTTATGGCAATACAGACAGAGCAAAACGCAAAGAACTATGAGAGTATTTACTCCCGATCTCATCAACTCGAATGGGACCATGGTTTGCAACCGGCGACTTCAATGATATCCTTAGAAACAACAAGAAATGTGGTGGTATCACAAGACCCAAAATCTCTTTCTATGACTTCCGAGCCTTTATGGCTTCCTGTGATCTCTACGACTTAAGTCACACTGGCGACTCCTTGTCTTGGAGGGGAGTCAGGAAAAAAATGAATGTAAGCTTCCGGTTAGATAGGGCTATAACTAATGGGCACTGGTTTGATAAATTTCCCCAGTATCGCTGTGAATACCTCAACTTTGAGGAAGGTTCAGACCATGAACCGATTATTACACACCTTGACCTATCTCGGAAAAAAAGAAGGACATCTTTAGATTTGATAGGAGATTACGCGACAACCCGTAAATCAAAGAGTTAATAGCAAAAGAATGGGGGAAATATGATCACTGGCTAGTCAATAAAATAATCACCAAGATTCGTGGGGCCTTTGTGAAATGGTCAAAGGAAAAGCATGAATAGGAAAAAAGAACTACAGAATTGCGAAGGAAACTAGACTAGGCATTTGCTTTGCCTATCGCTAACCAGGCCCTAGTTACTAAACTCACTGATGATCTAAATATCTTCCATCAAAAGGAAGAAGAATTTTGGAAACAGAGAAGCCGGCTACAATGGCTAGCACTTGGAGACCAAAACTCAAGCTTTTTCCATGCCGTAACCAAAGGACGACAAGCCCAAAACATCATCACAGTATTAGAAAATTCAAATGGCGAACCAATATTTATAGAAGCAGAGATGGTAACAGTGATTGAGGATTTTTTCAAAAAAATGTTTACCTCCCAAGGAACATCAATGGAAATTGTTGTGAGTAATCCAATCTTTTCAAGAATATTTGATGAGACGAATAACCTGTTAACACAAATCCTGCAATCGGAGGAAATCAAAGACGTTTGTTTCTCTATTAATCCGGACAAAGCACCAGGTCCGGATGGCTTCTCAGCGAGCTTTTTTCATGCTAACTGGCAAACTATTGGCAAAGAAATTTCAAAGGAAATTATTACTTTTTTCTCCACCGGAAAGTTACCTTCTGGAATCAACGAAACAATGATCCGATTGATACCAAAATTGCAAGGACCAAGGAAAGTGTCGGAATATTGACCAATAGCACTCTGCAATGTCTATTATAAGTCATCTCAAAGCTTCTTACACAAAGACTTCATAAGATCTTACCGCCACTAATCTCTGGAAATCAGTTTGCCTTCGTTCCCAGAAGGGCAATAGCCCACAATTTTCTTATCACTCATGAAGTTCTACATTCTTTGAAGACTTCGTAAGCAAAAAACGTTGTACAATGGCCGTTAAAACAGATATGTATAAAGCATATGATCGACTAGAATGGTCTTTTATAGAAATGGTGCTTAAAAAACTTGGTTTTCATCACCGTTGGGTTACATGGATAATGAAGTATTTATCATCAGTCATATGCTCCTTTTGACTAAACGGTACCGCTTACAGAAAGATTGTGTCCAAGAAAGGAATCAGACAAGGCGATCCTCTATCACCTTATCATTTTATTCTATGTAGTGAAGTTTTATCCGAACTATGCCACCAAGCTGAAGTATCAGGTAAACTCAGAGGATATAGAGCGGAATTGGGGTGCCCACGGGTAAACCACCTACTATTCGCAAACGACACCATGTTCTTCTACAGAACAACCAACACTTGTGTTAGAACTCTGAAGAAGATTCTGAACATTTATGAAAAAGCCTCAGGCCAGTTCATCAATGTTCAGAAATCTTCGATTACTTTCTCGAGAAAAGAAAACTCCGCTCTCAAAGCAAGAGTTAAAAATGGGTTGAATATTCCTCGTGAAGGAGGAGTAGGGAAATACTTAGGATTTCCCGAGCAATTTGGTCGCTCCAAAAAGGATCTCTTTGCAATTATCCTAGACCGAATCAACCAAAAAGTAGTGAGTTGGTCAACTTAATTCCTTTCCACTGCGGGACGTTTAACTATGCTAAAAAGTGTACTATCAACCATCCCCACCTATGCCATGAGTTGTTTCAAACTTCCCATTTAGCTTTGTAGAAAGATACAATCAGCTTTAACACAATCCTGGTGGAACTCTAACCAAGAAGCCCAAAAGATCCCATGAGTTGCATGGACACAACTAACTACGAGTACTCGGACTGGAGGCCTTGGCTTTCGAGACATTGAAGCCTTTAAAGTTTCTTTCCTAGGGAAGCTTGTGTGGCGACTCATTGAACGACCAACTAGCCTACTGTCACGAGTCCTTAAAGGGAAGTATTTTCCCAATGATGATTTCCTCAATTACAGCTTGCGACAATCATCTTCACATAGATGGAAAGGCGTAATAGACGGCCGAGATCTAATTAAAAAGCACCTAGGTTGGGCCATAGGAGATGGGAAGTCAGTCCGGATATGGGAAGACCCATGGCTTTTGCTATCTAGTCAAATCATACCGTTCAGACCAGCACCTAAGAATCACAAAAAAGAGGTGGTAGCTACCTTAATATCTAGTATCAGACTGTGGGATATTGCAAAAATTAGAGAAAAAATGCCAGCATTGGAACCACTCATCCTAAGAGTAAGACCAAGCTTAACCAAAGCACAAGATAGGCGGATTTGGACACATTCACCATTGGGCATATACAATACCAAATCTGGGTATTTTGCTGCAATTGAGTTACTATCACTACCAACAGGGAGAAAACCACCTGACTTTAATTGGATTAGTGAGATATGGTCTCTAAAGGTGCCACCCAAGTTTAAATTGTTCCTATGGAAACTCATCCATGAAGCTATCCCAACTGGCGAAAATCTTGCAAAAAGAGGAACATACGCCCATCTTCTTGTCTTGTTTGCAATGAACCGGAAACAATTCTTCACATCTTCTGCTATTGTTCAATTGCTGTGCAGGTTTAGGATTTAGCTCCCTTTTCAACCTGCCCTAGGCCAGAAGACGCCTCATCTTTTCACTCATTTTAGAAATGCTCAAAGACAAGAACTTGTCTTCCTCCAACATGCATTACTTCCACATTACTTTCAGTCTAGATAATTTGGGGACTCTGGACAACTCGTAATCAACGAATTTTCCAAAACAGATTCTTCACACAAGAAAAAATCATACATAAAGCTATAAAGGAGATTCTTCCTATATCCATCTTCTTCTCTTCTTGGAGGTCCAAGCACAACTCATCTTCTTCTGGACGCAGCTCATCTTCTTCCCATAAGGCACAACTCATCTTCTTCCTCCTCCATTTTCATTACTATTGTAACTCTCTCAAGTCACATCAATTTTTTAAAAATGCAATCAATTCTCCAATTTTATTGTTTGGGCATTTTGAATTGAACTTAGTATTAGAATTGTAACTATTAAATCATGGTGATTCATGTGTAATTAGAATAGATTCAGCTTGAAATCATCCAATTTTCGTTTTGTTTAACTCAAGGTTGAATTAATAATACTGGTAAGACCACGGTAATACTAAGTTATAAGGTACAACTAAGTAGAACTGGTAATACCAAGTGAGACGGTATAACTGGTAATACTGAGTGATAAAGTATAATCGGGTATAACATGTAATATTGAGTGATAAGATATAACTAGAAAAAAACTGGGTAGAACCAGTAGTACTGAGTCGCAAGGTATAACAAGGGAATACTGGGCATAACTCAGTAACACTGAGTAATATTAGGGACAACTCTTATCAATGAAGATGTTTAACTTGTAATAATGTGATGTTGGAACTTTTGTTTTTATGATTTCATGATAGAATGAGCAACATGATAAACATATATTTTAATTATAGAGGACGTTATATAAAGACCGAAGAGGGGATAAATAGATTTCTGGAGGTCACACATACAGTTTAGCGTTTAAGACAACAGAAGGTTTTGAGCAATGGTTTAGAGGCAACACGAGTAGTGAGCATTGAGAATTATGTATTTCTTCTAAGATTTGTAATTTGTATAACTTGTAATATTGAGTAATTTTATTGTACTACTACCATTAAGTGGTAATGTTATTGCTTTAACAATGTTTATTACTTAGAATTACTCAAAATCACTGAGAGTTACTGAGAATCACTGAGAATTACTAAGTTATTGCTTTAGTGTTTAGTAATATGTCTTTTTCTTCAAGAATAGTTAATGTTGCAAAATGTTATAAGAAAATGTAAGAACACTTTCTTTGAATTAACTAAAATATAATGGAAAACAATGTAAGAAAATGTAAATAAAAAAGTAATTACAAAATATATTTTATATAAAATCACTCAACATACACAATATACTTTTAAGAACATTTTCTTTGGATTAACCAAAATATAATGGAAAACAACATAAGAAAATGTTTTAATAAATATGAAAGTACAAATATACATAAAATGTCTAATTATGTATCAATATGATGGGTAATACTGCTAATTTTTAAGTTAACATAGAGTAATATTAATTATATATAAAATCCTCAAAAGTAATACCGTGAACAAGTAGGTAATACTGGAATACTAGGTAATACTGCATTATAAATAAGTTTGTTGTTTTTGAACTCTTTTTTAGAACTTCAATTATTTTAAATTTTTTTAAAGAACTCGTTTATAACAAGTTTGAGAATGTAAAAGATTGTTCTAAGTATTTCTTAGTATTTCTTAGTAGTTCTCAGTAATTCTTAGTAATTCTCAGTAATTATCAGTAATACTGGCTAAATAATTAAAGTTTTTAGTACCAAATTTAACATAAACAACAATTCCAACATGAAAACAAAGTTTAAATCACAGATGCATCACAACTTTGTTCGAGGACGCAAATTATGTCTCATGCGGTTTGACTATATGCTTGACATAAAGTAAAGAACATATATCTTCAGCTTATCAGGTCCATGATCCATAGTTATCACTTTGTCTTCCACATCTTCATATGTGATCTTATCCCCTCTTCCAAAAACGCGAGTCACACAATCTAAACTACACATCTTCTTGTAGTCTTTTGGATAGCTATTACATTGCAATCTGGTAATTAACACGTGTTCCCTTAAAGAATAATGTATGGGAACACCGTTGACCATAAGTCATGCTTCTTTCCTCTTTTCGGTACAAGCGGTTCGTAAGATGAGCATTCATGTACCCATGCTCTTGTGCTTTCTACTTCGGGAATGTGGAAGAAATACTTGAATTGTGGATGGCTAAGAAACCATCTTTTCCCATCCTCGGCTAGATTCAGTTCTTCCCGAATTTTCTTCAGCTCATTGTATATATAGCATCGTGTTTGGAGCTTGATACTACGTTGTTACTCTGTTGGTGGGAAGAACATACTCATTGACATCATGGGATCAATTAAATCAACATCTTCATGCATTACATAGAAATGTATCAAATGTTACATATTTTAAACAAACAGTATTACCTAGTGTTACTCAGTATTACTTAGTGTGACTCAATATTACTTGCTACCTACCTAGTGTTACCACGTCCTACCCCAAACTTCAAACGGTAATACTTAGTATTACTACTGTTACACGCAATGTCTTACCCGAGAATATGGTAATTCTTCTCTTTAATGAAACGTGTCTGATTCTAATAATATAAGTGCTCTAGAAGTTGATTCCATTGTTCTCCCATTCAAACTGTAAAACCATACAAAAACATAGAAATTTAAAAAATCAAAATCTATTGTCTTCTTTAAAGCATTAAAAATATGAAGCAAACTACAAATTGTGATATTGAGAACGATTTCACCATCCATGAACATCAAAATTTTTAACTACATTACCCCAAAACTCTTATGGACTTTGCTTCCAAATTATTGTTTAGCTTCATCCAACAAAAGACACTAAATTGAGACTGCAAATAAATTGTAAGATTTCTTGGGAATTACATAAAGAAACAGAGAAACAACAAAATTACAATCTAATACCAAGTAAAATCAGAACTTTTAATAGATAAATAGACTACCAAAACAACAATAAAAGTTCAATATCCAAAGCTAATCACTAACCCACACAAATTACTATGTAAAAGAAAGTTCATAAAGAATATTGAAGTTCTTACAACAATCTTGAAATTCTACATGCAATAAAATAAGAGATTAACAATACAAAAAGATAAACTTACATATGAAGATGCTCAAGAACTTGAGTAATGCAACCAAAATCGAATGAAATAGATTAGAAGTTTTGAATCAAAAAGGGAAGAGAAGGTAATCAACTTTTTTTCAAACTCTATATTTGTAGATGGTTTTGGGAAGAAGTAGGGATGGGTCGGGTTAGGATTTTAGGGATAGATGGGTTTGATTTAAAATTCGGGTGAGTTGGATTCTTGGTAGGTTTTTGAATGTAAAAATGAAATTATTGCAGAATATTAGTGTAATTAATTTTATTTTTTTTTCCATTTATTATTTAAATTTTAAGCATTCTATTTTGATTTAGTGGCACTCATACTTTTACAGGATTTGGGGTATGAGAGATCATTTCAGCCTCCATTTCCTGTTTTAATCGCCGATAAGATCACGTATTGCATCGCAAATCGAAGGCTCTAATCAAACCTTCCTCCTCTCCTCCTCCTCATCCTGTTACCGCCGTTGAAATGGCGCCTCCGATTTCATGGAGGAAAGGTCAGTTAATTGGTCGCGGCGCCTTCGGTATAGTTTACATGGGAATGAATCTTGATTCCTGGGAACTTCTCGCTGTGAAACAGGTACATTAGGGTTTGATTTGAAGCTAGTTACTACTTAATTTATAAGCGTAATCATTTCTCCGGTAATTATGTATGTATCTTCCGTTTTTACACTATTTCGATCTGCTCGATTTTTAGTACTTACCAGTTTAATGAAATCTTCGAACTAAGCTCTTAATCTCTACTCGACTATAAAAGCTTAGTTCGCTTCGTCTTCTAGCTTTGACTTAATCAATGTATCGTCTCTTTAAACTGATTTCTGCAGCAATTTGTTTGGCTTTAATGCTTTGATCTTAATCTTTTCTGGATAGATTTTATCTGATCGTTGTTACTTGTTTTCAATCTTATCTACTCAGGTTCTTATTGCAGCCAATTATGCTTCCAAGGAGAAAACCAGGTTTATAATCAGTTCAAGCCATTCATAATTTGCATTTAATATTTCGTTGGTGCATATGTACTTCGTTTCTATCTCGAATTTAGTTTCTATCTTTGTGCTACGTAGGCTCATATTCAAGAGCTTGAATATGAAGTTAAGCTTCTCAAAAATCTCTCTCATCCAAATATAGTTAACATGGTTGTGAAAAGCTGAGAGGAGTGATCTTAGAATTGCTTTTTATGAGCTCGAAGTAGTTGATAGGCTCCAAACAGATAAGTATCTTCAACTTCAAGGGGCTACACTTTGTCAATGATTCTCACGCTGTAAGGTAAGAAATTTGGATGGGCTATGTCTATACAAATAGATGGCTGAAGACTCTTGGAGGATATTATGTACCAGTCAGTTTTTGAGCTTGGTGATTTGAGTAACTTATTCGTTGAGCTTCAAGGAGATCTTTGATTTACAAAAGAATTATACATTGACGTGTATTGGGAGCAGATCAAGAAACTGGATGAAAGGGTGAGATAGCTTAAATATTGTATTGCTCACTGTGCGAAGAAGTTGTTTCAAAAGGATGCAAAACAAAACAAAAGAAAAGAGTAACCGATGATGACATTAGGGTGGTAAAGGTGTCAAAGATGGAAAATAAATCATCTAGAGATTCAAGAAACATAAGCGGTAAGAGAAAACTTTTAAAGCTCATGATTTTTTTAGTGTTTTACCGGTTTTTAAATATTGACATATTTTAAGACCACTATATAAAGAGATAACTTAATCAAACCAAAGCGAAACAGAGCATTCAGACAGACAAGAACATGGTCTCCAGGTTTCAATCCTAATTATATGTTTCTCAAAAAGAGACCATTCTTTCACGACCTTCATGCATCCAAGGCAACAAGTTTGAAACTGCCATCTGTCTCACAAAACCCTATTTGCTTCGAAGTGCCTGCTATATTTCAACAACTTGATAAATCAGTCACGAGGTACTTAGTACAAGTCTATGAATACAATGGTTAGACAAAGTCGTACCCTTCCAGAATATGCGTTTTTGAGAATAGGAAGCCATAGGTTGGTGCTCAAGGCCTAGCCTCAGCTTCCGAGACTCTAATTTGTCTGCCATCCAAATCCTATAGTCCACCGTAAAAGTACATTTCAAGTTATTTGATTGCTCACATTGTAACTGTATATCGGTATGAGTATAGAGAAAATGATACTTACTGCACCATTGAAGGTATTAATGGCATTTTGGGCCTCTTGAGCAGAGTTGTATGTCACAAACCCAAAACCCATGGATCGACCACTGTCACTGGCGTAGATGACTCTGGCTTCAACAACTTTTCCTTGCTCACTGAACAGATTCTCAAGAGCCATGTCATCCACTCCCCAAGAAAGGTTGCCAACATAAACACGGTTTCTTGAACCAGCACCACCTGAAACTCCACCATATCCAGAACCAGAGCTTCCAAAGCTGCTTCTGGGTCCTCTGCTGAAGGAATCTAATAACATGATGCTATGGCAATGATCTGAAACAGTAACAGAAAAGTCGTCTTTTACTTCCTTCAACATGCGAGCCGGCAGTCCTTGGATTGTAACGGTTCTGATGCTCTCTCTTTGCAAATTGTAATAGTATAGACGTAAGGGAACAGACAATACCCTTGGAACCAAACAGATTTCATTATTGCTAGTAACAATATCCATAACCCTGAAACCAAAACCAATGCGAAGCTCATTCTTGGGTAAAAGGAGAGCTCTCATGGACCATTCCTCTTTCTCAGCATCCTCTAGTACCCACATTCGAAAAGAGGTACCATGCGGCCGAGGATGCTCAACCACACCAACTTTCCCATTGTAGTTTATCAGATTTGTGTTCACAGTATACCAACACAAAGGTTCGGGAACTTGGATGATGTCAAAATTTTCAAGCCTAACGTTAAAACAAACGATTACAGAGGACTCTAAGTCTATCCTAAATGCCCCATAATAAATATATCCATTCATACAGATCCCTCGGGTTGTAGCAGTATGCGGAAAGGCACTACAAGAGGTCTCTTTCCAAGCTCTCCCTCCCAATAACAGAACCTTGTGCTCCAATCTATGTGACACGTTATCAATGGCCAACACTTTGTATACATCCTCAACAGAATCATACCCCAAAAAGTAATCGGGGATGACATAAAAATGTGGTTTGCGGTTGAATCTGAATTTGGGTAACATCTTGAGCTGCTTAGTGCTGGGATTAAAAATCCCAACTTTTCTATAGCCACTACCAAAGCAGACCAATCCACGAACAACACTACATACCATTCGTCCTTCAATCCTGAGCACATTCAGATCTCTTGAGGGCACAACAACAGATGCATCTCCCTCCGGGTTTGGAGACGAAACGAACATAAGCTTATTGTTTTTAATGTCAGCTAAAGAGACGAAAATACCTGAGGAACGAATTGTATTCGCGTAGAGATTTCTGAAATCTTGCCTCCCGATGATAGATCCCCAAAGCTTAGACACGCAGCGGAATCTCAATAGTGACCTCACGGGCAATCTCAAAAGTATATCGATCTGGAGATCCAGAGGGATGTCGATCACTTTTCTCCGATTCCGACAAGGGACTAACCTCTGTTTCTTAACCTCTTTATCTTCCATGATTCAAACTCCCAAAAGAATCGAAACCTCACAAATCAACAAAATTTGCACATCTCCTTCAGATTCTTAACCTCCTTATATATAGAACCGATCGATCCGTATTTCTCGGTTTCTTAATCACCAAAAAAAATATTAAATTGTTTAACCGGTCAATGAGCCGAACCAAATTCTTTCTATTTTTAAAAATAGAAAATTAAATAATAGAATACTTAAAAGTTTTTTTTTAATTTAGGAACAATTACATTTTTGCCATTTTTTATATATCCTTTTCCAATTTTGCCACTTTTTTAATGAGAAATGATCATATTATCTCTGCCTTATTTTTCACTCTTCTTCGCATTCTTTGCCGGAAAAGTCAACTCAATTCTCTCTCCATAATCCAGATCTCGCCGCTTGCTTTTTGACAAGATCTTCTTAATTTACTCTCTTTCATCCAGATCTCGCCTGGAATCGATTTTGGAAGATTTTATTAAGCGAAGAAACTTACGAATCAGCAATGGTTTGGATTTGAGACTGAAATTCGCCGATAAAACTAGTACGGTCTTCAATCTCTCAATTCTTTCTTCTTACTTTTCTTCTCTTGTTCAATTTTTTGAATCGAGATTTTGTGGATGTCTAATTCCGTAATAATGGTTTGTAGTAGATAGTCGAATAAGAGATTTGGATAATTGTATGACCAATACTTTTCTATATTTTGTTCTTAATATTGTCTTTTGTTTGTTATTTCTGTAAATTCTCAATCATAGATTTGTACAAGTGAAGAATGTGATTATATTGAGTTTCTCACTTAATTGAAATTAGATATCTGACTTTCTTCTTTTCTTTAACCTCAATCACAATTATATATGGAGGAAGAAATTAACTAGTAGATTTTGCAAATTTGATAAGCTATGAAGCAGAAACATGGCTAAGAATCAAAATTGGTGTATTTAGATTCTCTGTTGATGATAAACTACATTTGACTTCTAGAGGTTGGAAATTGGTATTGAAACATCCATTATCATAATTCTTGAACTCTATGCTAGTGTGAAAGTGTTTATTGTTATCTCTCATGATATCTTTTAAACAACCGATTTAGACTGGTTTATATGGTTTTAAAATTTATGTTTAAAAGCGTTTAAAAATTGTCTATACCCTTTTAAATAACTGTTTTATAAGAGTTTATACTGTTATAGAACTTAAGTGATTTAGACTAGTTGATCTTTTTAAATTTTATGTTTAAAAGCGTTTAAAATTATCTGTACCCTTTTAAACAACTGTTTTAGAAAAGTTTATACCCTTTTAAAAAACCGATATTTATACATATTTATACATAATCTTATAAAATTTACTATTATACTGGTGAAAATCAGCTCTTTTCAATATGATTTTGTCTGGATTGGGATTTAAGATCAACACCAAATTTTGTAGTGCGTTTATGAGATGTTCAGCTTTAGTTGTCTAATTCACTAATTCCAAACTTCAATGCGGTGTCATAAATATTAAGTGTGGGACACAAGGTTTGCTTCAAAGACCTGACAACAGAAACGAGTTTATAGGGGCAAGCGTATGAAGTTTCAAGTATCATCTTGCTCCGAGCTATTTTTCATTGTGTATTATTAGGTACCGTTTTACTCTTTTTTTGGAAAAAGAATCGGTCAAACATTATACAGTTGTAAACAACATATTTTACTAAATGCTAGTGTAAATGTTTTTATTTTGATCTATGAAGATATGTTTAAAACAACTGATTTAGTCTAGTTTATACAACATGTATAACTGATTTAGTCTAGTTTGATCTATGAAGATATGTTTAAAACAAGTGTTTAAAATTTTCTATACTCTAATAAACAACTGTTTTAAAAAGAGTTTATTCTGATTTAGATCTTTCTATTATACATAATCTTGTAAAAATTACTTATATTTTTTATACTGATTTAAACAGAAAGGATCTATATTCTTTTAAACAATTGTTTCGAAGGAGATTATACTGATTTAAATATTTGTATTATCTAAATATTTATACATAATCTTATAAAATTTACTTATAATTTTTATATTGTTTTAAACAGAAGGATCTAAAAGTTGTATAAAGAAATTATCATTGAATATGCTATATTTATACGGTTTTAAACTGTATGTTTAAAAGAGATTAAAAGTTGTCTATACTCTTTTAAACAATTGTTTTAGAAAAATTATACTGATTTAGAACTTTTTATTATCTAAATATTTATACATATTATACATAATCTTATAAAATTTACTTATAATTTTTATACTGTTTTAAACCGGCAAGATCTAAAAGTTGTATAAAGAAAATATCATTGAATATGCTATATTTATACGGTTTTAAACTGTATGTTTAAAAGAGTTTAATAGTTGTCTATACTCTTTTAAACAATTATTTTAGAAAGAGTTTATACTGATTTAGATCTTTTTATTATTTATACATATTTATACATAATCTTATAAATTTACTTATAATTTTTATACTGATTTAAATGGAAAGGATCTTAAGTTGAATAAAGAAAATATCATTCAACATACTATATTTATACGGTTTTAAACTGTATGTTTAAAAGTGTTTAATAGATGTCTATACTCTTTTAAACAATTATTTTAGAAAGAGTTTATACTGATTTAGATCTCTTTATTATCTAAATATTTATACATATTTATACATAATCTTATAAAATTTACTTTCAATTTTTTTAATGTTTTAAACGGACGGATCTAAAAGTTGTATAAAGAAAGTATCATTGAATATGCTATATTTATACGGTTTTAAACTGTATGTTTAAAAGTGTTTAATAGTTGTCTCTTCTCTTTTAAACAATTGTTTTACAAAAAGAGTTTATGCGGATTTAGATTTTTTTATTATTTAAACATATTTATTCATAATCTTATAAAATTTTCTTATAATTTTTATAATGTTTTAAACGGAAATGATCTTAAGTTGTATAAAGAAAATATCATTCAATATTCTAAATTTATACGGTTTTAAACTGTATGTTTAAAAGTGTTTAAAAGTTGTCTTTACTCTTTTAAACAATTGTTTTAGAAAAAAATTATACTGATTTAGATCTTTTTATTATCTAAATATTTATACATATTTATACATAATCTTATAAAATTTACTTACAATTTTTATACTGTTTTAAACCGGCAGGATCTATATTTTATATTTTATAGGTTTTAAACTGTATGTTTAAAAGAATTTAATAGTTGTCTATACTCTTTTAAAAAATGTTTTAGAAAGAGTTTATACTGATTTAGATCTTTTTATTATCTAAATATTTATACATAATCTTATAAAATTTTTTTACAATTTTTATACTGTTTTAAACGTAAGGATCTAAAAGTTGTATAAAGAAAATATAATTGAATATGCTATATTTATATGGTTTTAAATTGTATGTTTTAAAACCATTAAATGTGATTAAAATTAATTTATACAGATTTATATTTTAAATTATAAACCTGTTGAACAAAATACGTATTTTCTTATTTTGATTAATTATCTATCACGCATAATTTAGAAGCATATGTTTAAAATTTTATAAAAGTAAAATATATTTAATTAACTAAGAGTTGAAAAACAGATTACATTATTCAAGCAACAATTCAACAACTTTATCAGGAAATTCTTTGTGAAAAGCAAGTGTTTCCATCTTCCAGAAACACGCATCGCAAATTGGCTTCGATTTATACCATTCATCACATGGGTCTCCCCATCCATATATTACTGGGCACTTATCAATTTCCTGATAATAAAAATCAAGTTGAGAAATCCTTTCTACATAGAGTGGAGGCAAAGTGTTGTGCCACATAAATCTTGTAGACGATTTAACCTTCTTCTTTGCAGATCTAATAAAATCCCTAGAAAGATTAACTAAATCGTCATTGAAAATTGCACCAGGAAACATAATTCTTGTAAGATGAGCATATGTGTATAATGCCAGATCATACCCCTTCACATCAGCAACTTTAATCTTGAAGAGACCTTCAATTTTACCATTTTGAAAAAAATCTCATGTCCCAATAATAAAGAGACCATAAGGGTTTTGATAATGGACACAAGCCCGATTGAAACTTACTTTGTTTTTGGTGTTTTGCTAAGGAATATCCATGTTGAAAAGATCAACGCTTATGTAGAACGTCTCCGTTTGAACAACATCTCTAATAGCTACACAAATTTTCTGTCAATTAAGAAGATCGGTAAATGAGTGATTTACGGCTTTAAGGATTATTGTTTCAAGGACTTCTTGGGGAATATCGAGAATGTGTGGTCTGCCAAGTAACCACCAATAAAATCTTTTCCCCGGCGATAGAAATCCCACAATAGAAGAGAAAATTTGCCCCATATTTTGTTTTTATTTATGTTAATGATTGAACCTACTTCATACACGAATATATATATATACTTGTACGTGTACACGAAATTCGAAAAGATGTGACTTTTCAAAAAGAAAATTTTCGTTTGATTATGAAAAAACGTGTACACGTACACTTTCGAGATTATTCCTTTTCGTTTCTTCAATTTTAGAGAGTTGCGTCTGTTTGTGTTTTAATTCTTTTAATGATTAGATTAAAAGAACATGTATGATTAAATAATGAAATATTTTTTTAAAATGGTTAGATTAATAACTGTTTTTATAACTTTTAACTGACTTTTCTTAAGAATTCATATCTCTCATCTGATTCTGTTACTTATTAGTATTCAAATTGATAAAATCAAATGAATCATATTTCAGAAGATAACAAAGTTTCGCTTATCTATTTAAATTTTAAAAAATAAATTTTAACTTTTTATACTGCTTTATAAAAACTGTTTTAATGAGATTCTCTATTCATAAAACATATAATATGATTTTCTTGTATAACTTTAGAAACTAATGGTTAAAAAATTATAGATAATTTTAACTATATGTTTAAATCAGGATGACAAATTACTACAAACTATTCAAAACAGTGTAAATATAACTTTAGGCCCATAGCCTACCTAAAAAGAGTAGGGTTCATTTCTCTTTTATATTTTGCGATTTCTTTCTCCTTCCTGATTGTCTTGTGCATCTTTTCTTATCTTTTTCGTTTTGAAAATCGATTCAGGTAAATCGCATATCGATTTTCTCCGATCTAGATCCTGATTTTCACATTGTTAATTGTTTTGATGCTCGATTTATATAGATTTTTTTTAGATTTCCTCAGATATCGATTTATATAGATTTTTTTATTTTTTGTTTTAGAAGAGTAGCAAAGCTGATGGTTTATTTTTATTTTATAAAATTAGTATGGTTTTTTATTTATAATGAGCTTGATCTACGGTTTATAAAATGAGATTCGTTTTTGATTATCAAAGATCTATATACTGATTATTATTTTTTCATTTTGGTGTTTTTGTATCAGTTTCAAATTGATAAAACTTGTTTGGTTTATGGCTTAATTTCTTAAAATTAATATATGATTTATAAACTTAGATTCATTTTTGATAATAAATGAGATATAAACTGATAAATATTAAGCGGATTCTGGTATTTTTTCACTTTTATATGTTGGGATTTCTTTCTCCTTCCCGATTATCTCGTGCATCTTTTCTTATCTTTTTAGTTTTGAAAATCGATTCAGGTAAATTGCATATCGATTCTCTATTTAACGTTTAAAACAATGTTAATTGTCTCGATGCTCGATTTATATAGATTTTTTTAGATTTCCTCAGATATCGGTTTATATAGATTTTTTTATATTTATAAAGTTAGTATGGTTTTTGATTATCAATGAGCTTGATCTATGATTTATAAAATTAGATTCGTTTTTGATTATTAAAGATCTATACTACTGATTATTATTTTTTCATTTTGGGGTTTTTATATCAGGTTCGAATTGATAAAATTGTTTGGTTTATGGCTTAAATTTCTTAAAATTAATATATGATTTATAAACTTAGATTCCTTTTTGATAATAAATGAGATATAAACTGATAAATATTGGTTCATTCTGTTATTTTTCTTTTACAGATTCTGTATAAAATATGGAATTGGAAGATGGTTATGACATATTACACCTTCCTAAAAAGTTTTACAAACCTGGTCATGAACCAGATGAGGAGAAGAAAATTATGCAACATTCAAACCTCCAGCTAGTTGATGTTGTATTTTCATCACTTACAACCAAAGAATTCACTATACTTGAAGATTCTTTTCTAGGTCCGATCATTAAATTATCAAGAAGAAAACGTATCAAATTCTCTGCGAAGGTCTTCCACTTCTTCATGCAGAGAAGAATTTTGGTAGATGGACAGCAGGGATTGTGGTTCACGTTTCAATCTCAACCTATGAGATTTTCAGAAAAGGAATTCTTCCTTATAACTGGAGTACAAAGTGAAGGTGATATACGCAATTTACAAATTTATATGGTTTTTCATTCTTATAATTTATATGGTCTAATATATGGACATGATTTGAAGATGAACCTTTAAAAAAGACTTCAAAAATACCTTATTTGTGGATGCAAGGAACCGCATATAAGTTTACTGTAAACGATTTAGTGCAACTACTTTTAAATGGGGGACAAAAGATGGATAGTTCAGAGAGAGTTTCTTTAGGAGGTTTAATTTTA
>OVBE01003596.1:0-25141 GCA_900406425.1 Iberis pinnata
GTCACATCGGTCTAGGCTGACCGATGTGAGTGACCGATATGGCCATATCGGTCAGTCTTTGACCGATATGGTGACAGATACATGCTCCTGGAAATTCTTCAACTTCACATCGGTCAGCTCCTCTGTTTTTGGCCGATGTGGTGACCGATGTGCCTTGTTTTCAAGCTCTTCTTCACCTTTAAAACCTCCTTTTGATCCATAACTTGCTTCCTTGGTCTCTATCACATGAAATATGAAAATGGTATGCAAATGCAACCTATACATGCCTAAATGCTATTGAATCTATCTCAAATGCATTCATAATGGAATGTAAAACACATAGAAATCATAAGATATCAACTCGAGATTGAATCTTGCTTTACTTGAGGACAAGCAAAGATCTAAGTCTAGGGGAGTTGATATTACTTGGTTTTAATGCATAATAGTGAGCATTCATGTCTACTATTCTGTATTATTTCGAGTGTTTTCCTTTCATATTCGGTAGATTTTTAGGATTCTAAGTGATCGGGTCGTGTCAGAGCAAAATGATGCATTTCAGGAGATTTCAGAAGATTTCAGAAGTTGCAGACAAAGTGCACGATCGGGCAACTTTTTGATCGATCGAGCAAGCAGCTTTCGAGATGCACGATCGGGCGGCACATGTTCCCGATCGGGCAAAAGTTCCTGGAAGAATCCGGGGGCCAAGATCGATAGGGCTAGAAGAAGAAGGATCATGCAGTTTAAAAAGATGCTCGATCGGGCCACCATATACCCGATCGAGCACATCCCCCGAGAAGAACAAGAAGTTTTCCAAATTTGCATTCAAATCCTCAAGCTTATCCCAATTTTCCTATTTTTGTTATTTTACCTTTTTCACTATAAATACTTTATGTTTTAGGTTTATAGAACTAAGCTTTATTTTTATTTTTGAGAAAATTACTGAGGGAAAGGAGATTCAACCTTGTATTTGGAGAATATTTCTGAACCCTTTATAATATATCTCTATTTATTTACTATGTGTTCTTCAATATATTGATTTATGATTGCTTGTTAATGTCTGAGTAGTTCACTAGTTAGGTTTTAGGGTTTCTCATGGAAATCAGGTTTAATTGTTAGATTTATCATAAGGGGATAACAATTGTTAGGTTCTTAGTCTAGACTTGTTATTAATGCATGAATTATAGTAGCTAACTAGTTCATTGAATTTAGACTGATAAACGCATATAGATTTGGTTTAGAAGTTGGATCTAGTCTAGATGAATAGGTGTTCTTGTTTGCGAGAGTATTGTCTTGAATGCTTGTGAAAAATTTAATATGAACTGTATTGCATGATCAATCATTTAAAAGACGACGAGAGTTTGTCTCTGATAATTTGAGCATAGGGTTTAATACTCCGAGAGGAGATTATTTCATCTTTGTCTTTCATGCTGAGAACTATTTCCAAAAAAAATCCCTGAATGATAATTTGACTTTTAATCTTGACTACATGTGGTTTCCCTGAATCCTGAAGCTTTTATTTCATAGTTTAAAACCATTTCTATTTATCGTTTTGATTTCATTCACAACCAAACTTAATTATTTTTGCTTTAGCTTGATTCGAGATTTAACTAGAACGTGTACTTTCAGGTCTTTGTGGGATTCGCCCCTATACTTTGCTACATTTATATGTTCTCTGCGGTATTAGTTTTAGGAATTAAATTCTAGACTTATCACTGCAATCAACTTCTCCAATCTTAGCAGAAACCTAACACTCCATGGCAGCCTCATGCTCATCTAACAGTTGGCTGGACCTACTCTACAACTCCATGGATTGTTGACTGTGGTGCCACTCAGTTTTCCTATCACTCACTATTGCTCGCTTACTCTTCATAATAAAACACAGTCGCTCGGCCTAGACAATGTCCTATGTGTTCTATTTATTACAAAGAACCTTATTTCTGTTTACTGATGGTGCAATGCTAATAATGTGTCAGTTGAATTCTTCCCTCAATAGTTTCAGGTGAAGGACATTTGCTCGGGAACCCAATTTCTTTAAGGCAAGACCTGCAATGAGTGGCCCACTACTTCCAAACCTCTCACACACTTCACATCTCCAACATCAAAAGTGAAACATGAGGATTGGCATAACCGACTTGGGCACCCATCATTTTATCCATACTTCAAATTGTTTTATCTAAATTTTTACTTCCTATTTTGAGATCTAATAACCAAAATAGTATTTGCGTTGATTGTGCTGACAATAAAAGCCACAAACTCCCATTTACTGCAACCTCTATCACCTCTACTCGCCCATTTGAATACCTATTCACAGACCATTGGACCTCTCATATATTGTCCATTACAAACTAGAAATATTATCTGATCATCATTGATCACCACACCAGATACACCTAGTTCTTCCCTCTTCAAACAAAATCACAAGTTAAGCCAACATTTGTCACCTTCAAAGAACTTATTGAAAACAGATTCAACGCCAAGATCGAAAATTTGTACTCCAACAACGATGGCAAATACATCGCATCGAAGCAGTTCTTGTCTTACTCCAGAATCACACACTACACCATTTTGCCGCACATGCCAGAGCACAACGGCATCTCCGAACGCAAGCACCACCGTATAGTGAGGACGGGTCTCAGTCTGTTAAATCATGCTGGAATATCCACATCTCTTTGGCCATATGCTCTCACGATGGCTGTCTATCTCATAAAAAGGCTGCCAACACCAGTTCTTCACATGTCTCACCATATGAGAAGTTGTTTCATGCAGTTCTGAATTACAACAAACTCTGAAACTATAGATGCTTGTGTTTTCCATGGCTTTGACCTTACACGTCTCACCAGCTTGAGTCCCGATCAATCCCTTGTGTCTTCATCGGATACTTGCTCACCCATAGTGCCTATCTTTGTCTCCACCAACCTACATGACGCATATACACCTCCCGTCATGTCATCTTTGATGCCACTAATTTCCCTCTTCGTCCTCTTTTACTCACCAGCGTTTTGATACACTCAGTTTTTAACCCAAATATATTCACTGCAAGTGCACAGCAAACGCAGTAGTATATGAGGGATCGAATCCACAGAGACCGGGAAATGAAAACAACAATAAAGTAAAAACGGTTGTAAAATTATAAATGAAAACGCTAGGAAATAGAGAATTCCGCATGTATTCAAGTTAAAAGTCAAGGTTAACATGCATGATTGATTACTGAAAATAATTTCCAACTCGAAAGACAACAATAGACTAATCTCCTCTCAAAGTATTAGATCCTTATTCTCAAATTTCTAAAGACATACTCTCGCCGTATTTAGATAATTCGATCATGCATTTCAATTGAGATTCGATACGTTCATAAACCCCTAAGATAACACTCTCGCAAGCAAAGACACTTATTAATCTAGATTAGATCAGACTTCTAAACCAAATCCCTTTTAGTTTATAATTTTATGATCAATGAACTAGTTAGCTACTCTAATTCATGCACTAAGAATAAATTTAGACTGAGAACCTAACAAATTTCAATCCTTCTGTTAAACCCTAACGATTAACCTGGTTTCCCTTAGGAGACCCCTAAAACCTAACAAAGAGACTACTCAGGCATGATTGCAAGAACATAAATCATAGATTGAGTAAACATTGAAGAATTAAAAATCCAAATTGTATATAAAGAAATCAGAGTTCATAAATCCTCTCAAATACAAATGTAGATCTCTTCTCCCTAGAACTCCAGCGATAAAACTTGTTCTAAAAACTTATTAAAAAACTCTAAAAATAAGCCAAAAGGGCTTTTATAGTTTTAGAATAAAAGAAAATTAAATCTAAATAAATAAAAACTAATGATAGATCTTGAGGTTAAATGCGTCTTTTAGCTTGATTTTCCTTCAGTTCGACATAAGGGATCGATCGATCCATGGTTGGATCGATCGATTTGAGCTTAAAAGGGATCGATCGATCCAATGATGGATGGATCGATCTTAACTTCTGTAAATCTTCATGTGCTTTGGATCGATCGATTTGTCCTTGTCAGAGACTTGGATTAATCATTCTTCATTTGCACTTGAATTCTTCCAAAAATCATTCTTTTTGCTCCACAACGTCCCAAACACCGAATTTCCTGAAAACATGCTAAAAACACAAGGAAAACACTCGGATAACACTAAATAATAGATATAAATAACCACTAAAAGGTGTTAAATTGTGATTCAAAAATAGAACAAGTACCAATCCTTAACATTAGGGAAACAGTTTAAGTTCAAAAACAACAAACCAAAAGACATCCTAAATTAAACATGGTTCAGCCTATCACATATGTAGAAAAAAATAGCCACTAAGCTTAAACAACCAACTTGTGTCACTGGTCAGCATCTACATCTTCACCATTTTGATCATGTTCAGCCTGATCTTCCCCTGCTTGGTAGCATAACTCAGTGAAAAACAACCAAAATGCAAAATGAATAAAGGATCAGACAACTTACCTGAGTCAAGTGCACGTTGAAGAATGCAAATTGCCTGAATGACTGCTTGACGGAGGGAGTCAGGATTGTCTGTAGGAGTGCCAAGTCGCGGATCCACACGATACACAGGTAGAGCTTCAAGAAATTTTGAAGCATTTAGAGACACAAAATGCTGGTGTTGCAACAGTTGGAAGATCAGTGAAGGAAAAGGCATATAATACTTGGTATCTAGCTCATACCCCCTCTGCAATAGTTGACTGTAGATCAGATGCCCAAAATCAATAGGGATCCCATGGAAGATCCGATACACCAAGCGAGCACGAGGGACAATCTTGTACGTGGTGTTCTTGGTAGGAAACCAGTTGTGACAACAAAGGTGACGATACCATCAGATCCGACCACGAGGTGACGATACCATCAGTAAGGAATGCTGCCAAGGTGTCTTCAGAGACTGCATTAACAACTGCTTCTGACGCAAGATCATCAAAATCATTCAACTCAAGATCCTGATTAATGTGAGTTACCAAGAAGGAATACGAAAGACCATGAACCCAGATCCGCATAGAATTGCGATTAGTACGCTTAGATGGTAGATGTGCCTAGAATTCACAAACAATGGATGAAACAAAATCTGACAGCCCAACAATGGTATTAAGACATCCAAAGTTGCGATGCATGAGTTCAATGAAAAAGGTGTTAAATTCGAGTGATATCACGTTGAAATAGAAATCCAAAATCACCAAATGCCTCAGCCACCTCACCTCACACTCCTTTTCACATTGCCACAAATACAGCCGCTGGACTCACCTGCGGCAACTGGGTCTAAGTGTAGCCATCGTTCACCACAAACATCATCGGGAACAGATTTCATCTCCTCAATATCACACAATCATGTAAATAATCCTTACCTAGCCAAAATCAAATTGAATTCCAACCACAAACTCAAATCGAACAACCAGCCCACCCAGAATTACCTTCACTAAACACATGCCAACACCACAATTACTCGAGCCCACAAACACAACCCCACAAATTCTCCCACCATCGACTTCATCTTCCACCACCACTAACCCTGCCGATAACCAACACAGTATGATCACTCGCCGGAAAAACAAAATTGCCAAGCCCAATGCCAAATACAACCTCTTAGCCAATATACCATTTACACTACCACTGGAACCCACCATGGTTTCTCAAGCATCCAAAGATCCATGATGGCATCAAGCTATGTACGCCGAAATTGATGCCTTCGCGAAGAATCAAACACTAGAACTAGTCCCACGTCAACCACACTTCAACGTGGTCGGATGTAAGTGGATTTTTTGCTATAAATTCGCCTCTGATGGTTCTCTTAACATGTATAAAGCATGTTTGTTCGCCAAGGGGTTCACAGAACACTTTGGTCGGGATTACATTGTAAAGTTCAGCCCTGTAATAAAACCCGCAGCAATCCGGCTAGTCTTATATATTTTTATCACAAGATCATGTTCAATCAAACAACTTTACGCCAATAATTCTTTCTTTCAAGTTACACTTACAGATGAAGTCTACATGGAACAACCTCCAGGTTACAAAGACCCAGACCGTCCTAGTCATGTTAGCCGCCTCCGCAAAGCGATTAGTGGGTTAAAATAAGAACCACATACCTGGTATAGTGAGTTGAGGAAATTTCTGTTATCTCTTCTATTTAAAAATTCACTTTTAGATACATCTCTATTCGTGTTGAAAGTTTATCAGTATCTTATTTATCTCCTAGTCTATGTCGCTGACATTTTGATAACTGGAAACAACAATCAACTCATACATCATACTCTCAAAGCTTTAGGTGACAGATTCTCAGTCAAGGATCCTAAAGACCTTCACTATATCCTCGGAATTAAAGCTCGAAAAACATCTCAAGGTCTTCATCTCTGCCAATCAAAGTACATTTTAGACTTGCTACACAAATATAAGATGGCATAATAAAAAATTGTAAGCACGCCAATGGATGTCTCACCCAAGCTCACCCTCACATCTAGTCAACTACTCACCAACCCAACAGATTATTGGCAATTAGTTGGAATCTTGCAGTACTTGATATTCACGAGACTTGACATTGCGTTCTCCGTCAACCACCTCTCACAATTCATGCACCACCCAACAGAAGAACACTAGCAGGCAGCCAAACGTATACTCTAATATCTCGCTACCACACCAACTCATGGAATTCTCTACTCACCTAACGACAAATCAGTCCTACATGCATACTCTGATGTTGACTACACCGACGACTACGGCTCCACCAACGCCTACATTGTCTACCTAAGATGTCACCCAATATCTTGGATGGCTAAGAAGTAGAGAAGCATCGCACGTTCCAGCGCCGAAGCTGAATACAGAGGGATTGCAAACACGACAACTGAACTAAGGTGGCTTTGCAACATTCTGTATGAACTTCACATTCCAATCACTCAAACACCGGTTGTGTACTGTGACAATGTTGAAGCTACATTCCTCTGTGCTAACTCAATATTCTACTCACATATGAAACACATTGCTATAGGCGAGGAAAAATTCATTGACAAATACTACATGTAGGTCATGTCAACACAAAGGACCAGCTTGTGAATGCACTAACGATACCACTACACAACACTAAATTCACTGAATTATGAAGCAAAATTGGAGTCTTCAAGCTCCCTCCATAATAATAAGAATCATCTTGTTTACACTCTTATCCCTAGGCCTCTTCTACTGAAGCTTCCTTGTAATTTTTTTTTGACATGGTTCTTCTGCTTTGGTCTTTCTTGCTTTTGCATCCATCCTATCAAGATTTTGTTAATGGAGTGCATTTAATTTTGAGTTCAAGCTAAATTATTTGGAAGCCTTTGTTACAATTCTTTTGGAGTTCTAGTTTGTTGGCAGAGTTTTGACATCTCCAGCCTCTATCGAATCTTCTCATAAGATTTATGTGGTCTTTATTTTCTTGTTGTGCCACATCTAAGTGTTGCATTTCACATTTTTCTTTGATGACGAGATTCAGTCTTTCTACTGTCTATAGCTAAAACAATGAACCATCTTGAAAAACAGAGACAACCCTTTCCCTTAACAGAAATTTTAATTCTAGTTTGAAATACAATTACAAGAGTTTTTTTTTAATCTTGTACCACAAGTTATTCTACAATACACTTGTGTTGTACTCTCACAAACTAAAACAAAGACACTAACCAAAACTCTCACAATGAACAATGCACTCTTAACCCAAACCTCAATTTTTCTTTTTTCGATCTACACTTTCTTTACAGCCTCCACACCCTTTTTATCCTCCTATCAAAAACCCTAAGGTTTGTTTCCTTTTTCCTCTTGACCCGATTCCCTAAGAATTTCCATAATCTTCCTTTCCTCTTTTACTTTATTTGCAACCTTCCAATTCTTGAACGCATTTAGTGGCACCAAGTTGCTCTTCCCGCTCTTTCTTATGTTGATACCTCTCTTGAGGTTGTGTCACCAATTTGTTGCATCTATAATCTCCCCTTTTTGACTGAGTTTGATAATCAAGCATCACCTTCACAACCATAATCCACAGCAATACCAAAAGCAATTTTGCAAAGACAAATGTGATACCGCACCAATCAATTGTGATTCAAAAACAGAACAAGTACCAATCCTTAACATTAGGGAAACGGTTTAAGTTCAAAAACAACAAACCAAAAGACATCCTAAATTAAACATGGTTCAGCCTATCACATATGTAGAAAAAAAAAATTAGCCACTAAGCTTAAACAACCAACTTGTGTCACTGGTCAGCATCTACATCTTCACCATTTTGATCATGTTCAGCCTGATCTTCCCCTGCTTGGTAGCATGATTCAGTGAAAAACAACCAAAATGCAAAATGAATAAAGGATCAGACAACTTACCTGAGTCAAGTGCACTTTGAAGAATGCGAATTGCCTGAATGACTGCTTGACGGAGGGAGTCAGGATTGTCTGTAGGAGTGCCAAGTCACGGATCCATACGATACACAGGTAGAGCTTCAAGAAATTCCGAAGCATTTAGAGACACAAAATGCTGGTGTTGCAACAGTCGGAACATCAATGAAGGAAAAGGCAGATAATACTTGGTATCTAGCTCATACCCCCTCTGCAATAGTTGACTGTAGATCAGATGCCCAAAATCAATAGCGATCCCATGGAAGATCCGATACACCAAGCGAGCACGAGAAACAATCTTGTATGTGGTGTTCTTGGTAGGAAACCAGTTGTGACAACAAAGGTGACAATACCATCAGATCCGACCACGAGGTGACGATACCATCAGTAAGGAATGCTGCCAAGGTGTCTTCAGAGACTGCATTAACAACTGCTTCTGACGCAAGATCATCAAAATCATTCAACTCAAGATCCTGATTAATGTGAGTTACCAAAGGAATACGAAAGACCATGAACCCAGATCCGCATAGAATTGCGATTAGTACGCTTAGATGGTAGAGGTGCCCAGAATTCACAAACAACGGATGAAACAAAATCTGACAGCCCAACAATGGTATTAAGACATCCAAAGTTGCGATGCATGGGTTCAATGTGAGTAGGCAGAACAATAAGATCCACATTATGTTCAGGCAACAAATAGATAGTGTGAAAGATATCATACCTCTTTTGAGATAGATCCGAGAAAAAGCGGGTTGTGTCAAACACAAGTGGTGGAGCACGAGTCCTGGCTTGAGTGCGAGAGAGTGTACATTGAGGATTCTGACCAGAAGCCACTGAGTGACGCTTGGAGCGAGAAGTGGAAGCCATAATAGTACTTGCATGTACAGGAATTTGAGATGCTGGTGTCTCAGAATCTCCCTCTCCAGGAGTATGAAAAGCATGAACAAGCTATAGAAGAACCAATCGATTGACCAGACACAGGTGCTGAATTTGGGTTACCAAGAGCTAACGGCATAGTGCGAACATCAGGGGTTGCAGTGATAGCAGGAACATGCGGAATAGAGACGGACCTAGAAGAGTTAGAGTCGAAATCAGAACCGGAGGACGATGACCCTGGTGGAAGTGCAACATCATGCTTCACCAGTCGAGAGAATCCAGAGAGGAGGCGATTCATGATGCGGTGGTAGAGCAATTTCTGGTGGAAGATTATTTTTTTTTCGTTGTTTTGAACGATTGCCGAACCGATGTAATAGTTTATAGAGAAAGTGTAACCCTAGAAGTGCAAACAACACATTCCCGCCAACCGATTTATCGTGAAGATGAACACAAAAGCCCAATGGGTCATACCACACATGATATTGTGTCAACAAAAAGAGTAAGAGAAACATTACGAATGGTGAACACATAGTATATTATGAAATAGATAAGCCTCTCTCAGAACCCTGTGATGAGACCACAAGTCAATATTGAGAAACCATTTGATATTAGAGAAAGATCTAGTTAAAATAGAAATCATGATGATCAATGAGAGCATTTTGTTTTAAAAATATAAAGACTGTGCACGATATTGTAAGTTACCAACCACCAAACTAAGTGTGTACTTGTAACAGAGTGAAAGTGTTTTGATATAACAGTGACTAGTCTTTCACACTGACATGCCTTAATCCAGTAAGAAACCACGTTTTCAACCTTCTGATGGATCTCAAGGCAGCTGGAATTTCTTTGGGAGAGGCACAATGAATCAGATTATACTATGAGATATGGCTTGTTACAGTATCAGCCCCCCCCCTTTTAAATTGATATCCTAAGATCTTTGACCTCCTTGAGATCCACTCAATTGTTCGTGTTCTTACATAGGATGGCATGACAAGTATCTCTTTTTCACTGTTCATCAAGTTAGTACACATACACTTATCATGTTAAGCTATCAGAACACACCTCACTTGTAGGAACAACATGTCAGAGATCACAGACTCCAATAGATTTGCGTAAGTGAATAAATCTATTGAAATCCAATGGCTTGGTGAAAATGTCAGCGGTTGCAATTTTGTGCTCACATGATCAACCATAACAACCTTGTCTTCGACCAATTCCTTAATAGAGTGGTGCCTTAAATATATGTGTTTAGTCCTTGAGTGTTGTACAAGGTTCTTGGAGATATTTATCGCACTATGATTGTCACATTGTACCAGCATTGGTCCAATCGCATATCCATAGTCATTATTCATTTGCTTCATCCATAGTAACTGTGTGTATCAGCTCCCAAGAGCAATGTATTCAGCCTCTGCGGTTGATAGAGATACACTATTATGTTTCCTGCTCAGCCAAGAAATAAGATTATTTCCCAGAAAAAATCCTCCACCACTTGTACTGCGTCTATCATTTAGACTTCCTGCCCAGTCAGCATCATAGTAACCTTCCAGGTTTAGATTGCTATCTTTGGTGTAATACAACCCGAGATTAAGTGTTCCTTTCACATACTTCACAATTCTTATAAGAGCTTGTAGGTGTAACACCTTCGGTTGTGCTTGATATCTGGCACATACTCCGACACTGAGACTGATGTCGGGTCGACTAGCAGTGAGATACAGCAGGCTCCCAATCATACCACGATACAGCTTTTGATCAACATCTTCTCCCTGCTCATCTTTGGATAGTTTACATATGGTGTTCATCGGTGTCTTGGCAGTCTTGCATGAATCCATTCTGAATCTGGTTACCAAGTTTTTGGTGTAAGTACTCTAAGATATGAAGATTCCATCTTCCTGTTGTTGTACCTGCAAGCCAAGAAAGTATGTTAGTTCACCACACATACTCATTTCAAATTTCTGCTTTATGCGTCTAACAAAATCAGCAACAAGTGAATCACTTGTAGATCCAAACACGATATCATCTACATAAATTTGAACAACCAAAAAATCATGATCTCTGTTGTAGTGAAATAGCGTTTTATCCACACTCCCACGCGTGTATCCTTGTTCTAGAAGAAAGATTGTTAGCCTCTCATACCATGCTATGGGAGCTTGTTTCAACCCATATAAGGCCTTTTTGAGTGGGATGGTCTACATCTTCAAAACCTTTTGGTTGCTCCACATACACTTTTTCTTAAATTACACCGTTTAAGAAGGCACTCTTAACATCCATTTGGTGTAGTTTGATTCCCATAACACAAGCCATACCGAGTAAAAACCAAATTGATTCAAGACGAGCTAATGGAGCAAAGTTTTCATCAAAGTATATCCCTTCCACTTGTGAATATCCCTGTGCAACCAGTCTGGCTTTCATTCGAACTACATGGCCTGTTTCATCTATCTTGTTCTTGAAAATCCATTTGGTCCCCACAACATTAAAATTTTCAGGCCGGGGCACTAATACCCACACTTTACTTCTTTCAAATTGCTCAAGCTCCTCTTGCATTGATCAAATCCAGTGTTCATCCTCCAAGGCTTCCTTATACGACTTGGGCTCTATTGTGGATACAAAGCATGAGTACCCAACCATCTCTCTGAAATTGATCTTCTTCTGCCTAGTGACTCTGGCATCAGTGACTTTACCAATAACATCCTTTTCTGAGTGATTTCGATGAACACTCGGTTGATCCAACACCAGATCTTCTGCATCCGTAGTAACTTCTCATGTTTCTACCACAACTTCAGTTTCAGTGGAATCATGTCCGGTTGTCTACTTTGATACATAGAGTTCTAGATCAATGATACGCTTCGTGATATGCTGAAGATCATCAAACACCACATTCATAGTCTTCATCAAAACTTTGGTTCGTTTGTTGTAAACTATGTATGATGTGCTTGTGATAGAATAACCCAAGAAAATTCCTTCATCACTTCTGGCATCAAACTTGCCCAGCTTATCCCTATCATTAAGTATATAGCACACACATCTGAAAACATGGAAGTAGTTCACACTTGGTGGTTTACCTTTCCACATTTTATACGGTGTTGTGGCTGTACCTTTCTTGACATATACTCTATTGATGATGTAACATGTTGTGCTAATAGCTTCCGCCCAGAAATACTTGGCCACTTTGTTTGCAAGTAGCATAGCTCTAGCCATTTCCTGTAGTGTTCTGTTCTTGTGTTCAACAACTACATTATGTTGAGGAGTCCTCGGTGCAGACAACCGATGAGTTATACCTTGATCAACACAGAATTTTTCAAAAGCTTCGTTCAGGAACTCACCTCCCATGTCACTTCTGATGGTCTTTATACAACACTTCTCAGTCTTTAACTTTAATGCAAGAATCTTGAAGCTATCCAAGGTCTCTGATTTTTCCCTAAGGAATCAGACCCAAGTGTATCTTGTGAATTCGTCAACAAGCACAAAGATATATCTCTTCCCAGCAATGTTGTCAACTTGTATGGGTCCTATTAGATCGATATGTACTAGGTCCAATGGATACTTTGTGGTGATATCAGCAACTTTTGGATGATGTACCTTGATTTTTTTGCCTTGTGAACAAGGACCACACACAAACTTGTCATCTCCTTTTGCTTAGGCAAACCACGCACAAATTCATTGTTCGATAATTTCAGCAATGTCCTAACATTCACGTATCCCAGTTTTTGATGCCAAAGGTCAAGCTGACTGGTTGCTGTAGCGGTAAGACATCGTTCTTCTGGTTTCCATATGTAGCAGTTGCTTCCTGTCCTTATTTCTTGAAGCTTCACTTCACCTACTTCATCTACAGCTTGACACCGCTTCTTGGTGAATGTTACTGCTAAGACTTCATCACAGAGTTGACTAATGCTGATCAAATTAGTTGTTAACCCCTCAACCAAATATACATTTTGAAGTTTCAGATTGTTTCTTCCGCAGGTATCCCCTCGTCCTTTGATTTTTCCTTTAGCTCCCCCACCAAAAGTGACCCTACCGATATTAGCAAATTCAAGATCTTTCAAAGCATTTTCTTGTCCTGTCATGTGCCTAGAACAACCACTTTTAAAGCACCAGGCTTCAGTCTGCTGCACCTCCTGTTTGATTTCAGAACTTAAGGCCGAATAACAATACAGAAACTCCTTTCTCACCCAAACTTTGTCTCCGTATCATTTACCAACATGATAGTCGTGATGATGCAGTATCTGAAATATTCTGTCACCCCACCAATAACAGTAATTCCTAGTGTGCCCATACTCTTCACAGTAGCTACACAGCTTTTACATCCTGGATTTTGCTCTTGGCTTTTGTGTCTGAATCTTTCGAGGGATAGCTTTGGTTCCTTAGACCTCACCTCTTTACTTTTGACTGTTGTTGGTGTTGTCCGCTCCTGGTTATGCCCTACTGTTACCTTTAAAAACATGGTAGTCGCACTAGACTCTCCATGATATCCCAGAACCCAGTTGACAGTAACAGTTCTTCCTAAGGACATAATTTTATCCAGATCTTCAGTTCCTTTTGACAGCATTTTGATTTGCTTCTGTTGTTCCTGGAGTTGGTGTCATAACAGCTTAGATTTTCTCTTTTCTTCTTGTAGTTCATTTCTGAGAATCACAACCACTTCAGCCAGAGTCTGATTTTCTTGAGTTATCTCATCGTTCTGAGTTTTGAGCGACACCAAATTTTCACACACAACATTGTTTTCTTCCAACAGTGTTACCTCAGCCTCAATATCAGATTCGGAACCTTCCTCAATAATCCAAACATACGCCACTAGGTTAAGCATATCTTCTTCACTATCATTATCAGACTCAGTATCCTCACTTTCATTGTCTTGGCTGACATATGATTTCTCTTTACGCTTTTGAAGATTAGCACACTCAGACTTGAGATGTCCATATCCCTTACATTCGAAGCACTTAATTGTTTCCTTCTTCTTGAGATTTGGACAATCCACTTTGAAATGTCCAAAGCCTTTGCATTCATGATATTGAACATCATTTATGCGATAACCTCTGTCAGTGTATGTTGGTGTCGAAACCCCCTCAGCAGGTTTCCAACCCAACCGGTGTCACTTCTTAGATAACAGCTCAGCATGTGTCAAGATGCAAAAAGACTCACCCAACAGATTTCTACCTAGGCGCAGAAAGTGAATGATCGGCTACTCATATTGTAGACAAGCTGAGCATAAGGCGATTATGAGCTGGACAAGAGAAGACTAGGTCCAGACGGTTCCAAGATAAGGGGGAAGCATCGAGATCGTGATCCTAACGACCCGAGAAGATCGGAACAACCCGGACTAGGCGGAAGGGGATATAAGGCAATAAGAGAGAAATGAAGCATTAGAATCTTTTGGGGGGCTTAGAACTAGAATTAAGAAATCGATCTATCTTTTATCTTTGTATAAACACATTCATCAAGATCAATAAAGAACATATTATTCTTCTCTATATCTTTTCGACCTGAGTTTGTGTTGCGATTTCTTTCTAATTTTGACAAGAACAACGAATTCCTCATTAAGATAATCCTCAAAAAATTCATTGTGGATTTTAGCATCCACAAATTGGCGCCATCTGTGGGGAGACAATAGTTCTTTGACACAAGAAGGAAAAACGCAGCCAAATCCAACTCTGCCATGACAGAAAACACATCTGTACCATTTGACGGATATGCTAGCACGATCCAAACACTCCTCCAGTCTGTACAATCCATATCCGAAAAACTGGAGACACAAGACGCCCTAAACATATCCCTGCTAGACAGGCTCGACCAGATGGCAAAGGAATCCGCAGACTTAACAAAGACAATGACCAAACGGTTAAACTGACCAACATTTCCACGACACCGCTCCACCAGGACTTCCGCACGACGATACCTAGTCTCGGGAGAACATTCCAGGAGGCTACGCTTCACTCCAACCCCGCACTCAGTCAAGACGCAAGAACGCCGCACTGATGCAACGAGAACCCCCACCTGATGGAAACCCAGAGGGAGAACAACCCGACCAGAGAGATGACCAAACCAATGGCAAGACCGAGCAGCCGAACCGCACTTCAAGCCCCGAGGCTTCGGAAGAAAAGAAGGACAGAACCGACCAATCTGAGGAATCCGAGGGAGAAGCAGACGTATACAAGGATGACTCCTATATCCCATCTTCTTGCGCCCACAAGCGATCTCAGCAATCGATCAAGGAGATCTAGGAGATGAAAGATTCCTTACAACAGGCCGTCCGACAAATGAACTCCAAAGTTCATCAGGCCACAAGCTCGACGCCAGAACTGGACCAACTAATGGAGGAAACAATTCAGAGCCCGTGTGCCGCACACATAAAAAATGCAAGAATACGAAACCCCAGAAAGATCAAAATCCCTTTCTATGAAGGAAAGAGGGATCCCAGCGCGTACATGACCGCCTTCAAAATCGCAGTCGGACGAGCACAGTTCGATGAGAGCGAAAAGGACGTGGGATACTTCCCAATGTTCAGCAAACACGTGCAGGGACCATCACTCACCTGGTTCTCACGGCTTTCCGAAGGATCAATCCACAGTTTCAACCAGATGAGCCTGATGTTCCTAAAGCATTACTCAGTGTACATCGAGAGAGACATCTCAAACGCAGATACGTGATGCATGACCCAGGGTCCAAACAAGCCCCTCCGATAATTCATTGATAGATTCAAAGAAGTGATATCCCGAGTGGTGGTAACTGACAACGCCGTGATCGCCGCCCTCAAAAATGTGGTATGGGGAGAATCCGAATTCAGAAAGGAACTAATACTGAACCCGCCAGCAACAATCGACGATGCGCTCCACAGAGGAAAGGTGTTCACATAGATAGAAGAGGATCTAATCGAAATGCGGAAACAAAGCCGAGAAAAGGGTCAAGTGATTCAGGTCGCTACCCCGAGGCGAAACCCCTTGGTGAGTAATCAAACGTTTTTTGCAGGAAAACCTAAGATTGGACCTTGGAATCAATGGAAACGACCTGAGGAGCAGGGAGGCGTCAAAAAGCATTGTGAATACCATAACCAGGATGGACACTCCACTGAGGAATGCAGGAGTTTCAAGTCTTTCCTTTTCAGCAAATACCAGTCTAGAGATTTTGTGGAACCCGACAAAGAGAGGACAACCAACCTCAAGAAGGGGACAGAAGACCAAGCCGAAGAGGCCAACCCCCCGAAACGAGACCAAGAAGAATTACCTCAAACGGCGTCGACCCCGCCATTCAAAAAACAGATCAATATGATCATGGGGAACCACCAATTTGGCCTAAAATCGGTAACCGCAATCAAAGCATATACGACCATGGTCGTAGGGCTGCATCATGTGAGAAATGGCAAATCAAGCCCTTGGAGACAGGCGAACCTATAGCATTCGACGAAACGGACACAACATGACTCGACGTCCCTCATGTCGATCCCCTAGTCATCGAATTGATCCTTGAAGAGTACGAAATAGCAAGAGTGCTCATAGATACGGGGAGCTCCGTAGATTTAATTTTCAAAGAGACTTTGGTCAAAATGGACATAGACCTCTCACGCATCGAAGGACCACCTGCGCCATTGACCGGCTTTACCAGTGAAACATCCATGACAATCGGAACTATCAAACTATTAATGTACACAGCTGGGATATCGAGGATAAACGAATTCACAGTAATTAACATACCGTCAATATACAACGCAATCCTGGAGACACCATGGCTAAACGCAATGAAGGCTGTCCCGACTATGTACCATCAATGCGTCAAATTCCCAACCAAGGAAGGAATCAAAACGATCAAAGGAAGTCAAAGGTAAATCCGAGCTTGCTACCTGGCCGAGCTCAAACTCAGGAAAAAGTCCTTATATCAACTACAGATTGGGGAGCCCATACCACCTACGGCGCCAACATACGAGGAACCCAAGCTTGATGAGGTGACGTAGTACTGCATATACCCAGGACATCTGGAGCGTTGCGTCGGTATAGGATCGAAACTCCAAAAAGACTTGAAGGAGGAGCTGATCTCCTTCCTCAAGGAGAATAAGCACACCTTCATGTGGAACATGATGGACATGCCAGGAATAAGCCTGGACATTATGTTTCACGAGCTAAATGTAGACCCAATCTACAAGCCGGTTAAACAGAAAAAGCACAAATTGGGGGCCGAGCGGGCTCAGGCAGTCAAAGACAAGGTGGAAAAGTTGCTAGTCTGCATAGATTTCACCAACTTGAACAAAGCGTGTCCCACAGACAGTTTCCCGTTGCCAAACATAGATCAGCTCGTCGAAGCCACAGCCGACTACAAACTGCTCTCATTCATGGACGCCTTCTCGGGCTACAATCAGATACTCATGCACCCCGATGATAGTGAAAAGACTGCTTTCACTATGGACAGAGGCATCTATTGCTACAAAGTAATGCCTTTCATCCTAAAGAATGCAGGTGCAACATACCAACGCTTAGTCAACAAAATGTTCTCGGAACAGCTGGGGAAAACAATGGAAGTCTATATAGACGACATGCTCATCAAATCCTCCGACGAAGATACTCACGTGGGCGACCTGCGCACCTGTTTCCAAATACTAAATACCTACATGATGAAGCTGAACCCAGCCAAGTGCACATTCGCGGTAACCTTGGGTGAATTCCTCGGCTACCTGGTGACAAGAAAGGGGATCGAAGCCAATCTGAAACAAATCAACGCGCTATTGAGAATGCCATCACCAAAAAACACTAGAGAAATGCAGAGACTGACTGGACGCATAGCCGCCCTGACTAGGTTTATATCCAAATCAACTGAAAAATGCCTTCCATTTTACAACCTCCTGAAAGGGAACAAGAAATTCATCTGGGACGAGAAATGCGAATCGACGTTCAAAGAATTGAAAACCTACCTCATGACACCGCCAGTCCTCTCAAAGCCCCAAGAGGGGAAGACGTTATATCTTTACATAGCAGTATCATCCCACGCGATCAGCTCAGTTCTCGTACGCGAAGAGTTAGGAAACCAAATGTCAATCTTCTACCTCAACAAAATCCTAGATGACGCCGAAACCAGATACCCAACAATAGAGAAATTGGCCCTGGCTATGGTGCATTCGGTGCGTAAATTGCGGTCATATTTCCAATCTCATTTAATCGTGGTGTATTCAAACCAAACTTTGCGAACAATCCTGCATAGTCCGAATCAGTCGGGGAGACTATCCAAGTGGGTTGTCGAGCTCAGTAAGCATGACATAGAATTCAGGAGCTGAACCTGCGCAAAGTCTCAAGTCTTGGCGGACTTCTTAGTAGAATTACCACCTGAGATGAATCCAGCAACACAGCCAGATCAAGCAAAATGGTCACTATACGTAGACAGGGCGAGCTCGAAACACGGTTCCGGAGTAGGTGTACGCTTGGTCTCTCCAACCGGGGAGATGGTCGAGTAATCGTTTTCATTAGATTTCGCAGATTCAAACAACGAAGCTGAATATGAAGCAATAATTGTCGGGCTGCAACTGGAAACAACAATTATATCTAAGCGAGTAACAGCCTATTGCGACTCCCAGCTAGTAGCAAACCAATTCAGTGGGGATTACGAGACGAGGGACAAGAGAATGGAAGCGTACTTAGGCATGGTAAAAAACTTATTTAATGAATTTGCAGACTTCAACCTAGTCAAAATCCCTAGAGGAGACAATATACTTTCTGATGCCCTAGCTGCATTGGCCTCAACTACGGACCCGCAAACGACCAGGGTCATACGAGGTGAGAGTATCAAAAGGCTGAGCATCCCCATCTTGAAAGCCACATGCGTAATCGAGGATTCAATCAAAAAAATACAATGCCAACCCAGAGGACGTCGAAGAGGATGTGATCCCAATGGAAACAGACGAGGTCGAAGTGGAAATAGACTGGAGAATCGAAATACTAGCTTACATAGCAGACGGGATCTTGCCACCAAAGAAATGGGACGCCAGAAAACTTAAGGCAAAAAGTGCTAAATACACCTAGCTATATGGAAACTTCTACAAATAGAGAGTATACGGCCCACTACTAAAGTGCATATCTGGCCACAAGATGAAAAAGATAATAAGGGAGGTGCACGATGGAGCATGCGAAAATCACTCAGGCGGCAGGGCGCTGGCATTCAAAATAAAGTATATGGGTACTACTGGCCGACAATGATCATGGACTGCGAACAATACGCGTTGAAATGTGAAAAATGCCAAAAAAACACGCGCCATTAATATACAGACCAACTGAGGAATGCAATCCATCACGACGCCTTACCCATTTATGAGATGGTCTATGGACATAATTGGCCCAATGCACATATCGAAAAAGAAATGTTTCCTCCTCGTCCTGATGGACTATTTCTCCAAGTGGATAGAAGCCGAATCATTCGCCAAAGTCAAATCCGAGAACGTGGAATCCTTCATCTGGAAGAACATAATTTGCCGCCATGGGATCCCCTACGAAATCTACACCGACAACGGTCCCCAATTCGCCTCAGATCGATTCAAAGATTTTTGTGAATGTATGTGCATAAATTTAACCTTCTCGACACCTTACTACTCGCAGGCCAACAGCCAAGCTGAGGCTGCAAACAAAACAATCGTAGATGGGCTAAAGAAAAGGCTGGACGCCAAAAAGGGCAGATGGGCAGACGAATTGGAGGGAGTACTCTGGTCCTATCGAACTACACCTAGAAGAGGAACAAACGACTCATCATTCTCTCTAGTGTATGGAATAGAGGCGGTAATACCAGCTGAAACCGAAGTTCCTAGCCTCAAGAGTCGAACTAGCACCTTTAAATACGAACCAAAATGATCAGATGCTCATCGATATAGCAGATATTTTTGATAAAAGGAGAGACATGTGACAATACGCTTGCAAAATTACCACAACACCGCATCACGATTCTACAACAAAAAGATCAGGAAGAGACGGTTCACCAAAGGAGAGCACGTGCTTCGAGAAGTCTTCCCTACAAGGGCTGAAAAGAATGCAAGAAAGCTGGGTATCAAATGGGAAGGAGCATACAAAATATCTAAGGTCATCAAGCCAGGAGTGTACGAACTAGAAGACACAGAATGAAACGAAGAGCGACATCCTTGGAACGCTCAACATTTGAACAAATATTTTTGTTGATAACTAGCAAGTTATTTCCCATTTTATTTCCACGCATATTTGTACCCTCCAAATCAGTGAACTACGACCTCGGCTTGATCCCCACCACAGGGGTATGTAGGCAATCCATTAGACAGGAATTTAGGTGTTGTAATTCTTAATTTAAAATCTGCATACGACAATACATCGCACACCCCCAGCGGGTATCAGCCTGAGCAGCCCTCAGCATGATATAAGCGCTAAAGCCAAGCCTAGTCTCGCAATAACATGTTAAGACATATAAGAAACGCTGTCAAACAGCATAAACACTCATTATACTTGTTAACGTTCGAACCCTCGAATAGAACATATTGTTTCAACCAAGTCGCCTTTGACCGCAAAATGCATATAAAAATTCACTATCAAACATATGTGATGTAATTCTAGTATGCATCATTACGATTTAAAAGGATATTGAAATAAACCTAGCCCGAAGCGGGTACTCAGAAGCAGTAGGAAAAGCCATAAACTGAAATCCCAATATAAAATTAAAGCAAATGTTATAGGTTCTGGGTTAAACCCCCCCCCCCCCCCCCCCCCCCCCCCCCNACAACAAGACAAATGCACCTTATATATCTTCAAATTGCTTGATCTTTAAGGCTTGTTGTTTTGATCCCTATTAAGTCTTTTTTTTTTCTCTTTTGCATCTAATTGATCTCTCTTTTAAATGGATTCACCTTCAACACCTGAAATATGAATAGGATATACAAATGTACCCTATATATGCCTAAATACAGGTGAATCAACCTAAAAGAAGTATGAAATGAGAGTTAAAATGCATCAAAAACACAATATATCACATTTCCAATAGATGAAAGCTTCCCACTGAATTCTTCTATGCTTTCGTCTTCCCTCATATTGATTCGTTAGAATTCAGATGCTAAGAGATCAACTCTTGATCATCTCACATCATCAGTTCATTCATATGTTGCTTGAAGGATGTCTCAGGCTTGTTTTGCAGTTTTGCATCCTTGGACAGGTTTGAACTTATCCTTGGTTAGTGAGCACCAGATGGTAGACAAGGCCTTGGAGTTGTATTTGGACTGTAGTTTTTCAACATCAGTCCACTCACTCGATTCTCTGTCTACCCACGCACCTTGTTCATCCTTCTTTTACGGTATGGACCATCCGGTTGTGACAACGTTCTAAGCTTCATCATCAAGTCTTTTCAGCAATTCTCTTATTTGGACTTTCCACCATCCGAAGTTGTCTGGATCTAGCAGTAATGACCTAGTCATAGGGAGTTGATTGTTCTCTATTGTGATTTCCACATTATCTTCACCTGATTTATAAGAAGGTTACTTCTTGTTCAGATGCCCGGTCTGATACCAATTGAAAAACAGAGACAACCCTCCCTTAACAGAAACTTTATTTCTAGCTTGAAATACAATTACAAGAGTTTCTTTTTAATCGTGTACCACAAGTTATTCTACAATACATTTGTGTTGTACTTTCACAAACTAAATCAAAGTCACTCACCAAAACTCTCACAATAAACAATGCACTCTTAACTCAAACCCCAATTTTTCTTTTTTTCGATCTACACTTTCTTTACAGCCTCCACACCCTTTTTATCCTCCTATCAAAAACCTTAAGGTTTGTTTCTTTTTTCCTCTTGATCTGATTCCCTTTTTCAAAATATTCCATAATCTTCTTTTTCTCTTTTACTTTATTCGTAACTTTCCAATTCTTGAACGCATTTAGTGGTACCAAGTTATTCTTCCCGCTATTTCTTATGTTAAAACTTCTCTTGAGACCGTGTCACCAATTTGTTGCATCTACACATCTTTGTAATTTTGAAGTTTCGTCTATTTTTTATGCTTATTAGTTATTACCAATTAGGCAATTACACATGCTTTGACTATTAACATAATTAATTCTTATTTCGAGAGTTACGATGAAAAGATCCACATCTTCCTACATGTTAACATTAGTCTGAGTCGTGTTATTAATCAAATTTAATTTAAGCGAGAGACCTAAGTAAAACAAAATGTAAAAAAGCCTAGGAAAACAAGAAAGAAAGAAACATTAAAGGCACCGACGATTTAAAAGTTATGGTAGAAACGAAATTTAATGGATTTGCTGACTTTCGTTTCTATAATAACTTTGGCAGCTTTGGAAGTTAATGCATTTGATAACTCCAAGAGACGAAGAAAAATTTATAAACAACTAACACGTCTCCGTACAGGCTTCAATACCTGTCCACACAAATAAAAAAAAAAACAGCATTAAATAAGATAGGTGAAATACTGTATAGCAAATAAAAATATTGAAAATGGACCTTTGTTGTTGCAAGGAAGCTGAGGATTTCTGAATCTCTCTTAGATCTTTCTCTGTTTCGCCCATTTTAATTCCATTAATTGCTTAACCCCACATTCCATTAATGCTCCTTCCACTTCAATTGTTTTTTACTATCATCTCCACCGTCCATTTCATCTATACATCTCTGCCCTACACGTGTCTCCTCGCCTCCATCTCTCCGGTGACAACAGTGCCTCCGGATCTCCACATCTTAGTCGGCTTGACGAGTGCGGTGCTGTTCGGAAGAACATCGGACTTGTCATTGATTTCGTCCGCCGCGATGAGCTTCCCGTCCTTGGTACTCGCTCCGATATTGGGAAGAACACTCCCGATCTTCGCCGGGAGAAGGGCGATTTCCCGCCTCTATAGTTCCGGAACGAGAACACTCGTGATTTCGATATCAGGTTTCCTAACGGAGATTGACGCTTGTTCCACGTACATCTCTGGTATCCCCACGGAGACACCGTCGCTGACCCCATCGTCACTCTCTCTGATGCCGATTCCCTCTCGAATTCGAAGGAGTACGACCTCTTCAGCTCCCGGAACCGACCTATAGCCGGTGATTGATCTTCTACCGACGGTGTGATCTCCTGATCACCTGGAGCAGCTATCGGTGGAATCTCGCGGCGGATGATGATCGCGGTTGCGTCTTCGTCTAAGCTTGGACGAATTCGAGGAGCCATTAGGGGGACGAACGGCGACATAGGCGCCAATACGCCGGTAGCTGCTGATCCGAGAATCGCCGTACGGCAAAGAGGACAGTTAGGGTGCGATCGCAGCCACTCGTCGATGCATTCAAGGTGAAAAGCGTGGTAGCATAACGGAAGCGTGCGTACATAATCTCCTTCCTCGAATTCCAACAAACATACAGCGCAATCTCGGAAATCCCCAACGGCGGCGGCGGATGCTTTCCCTGCCGCAGTAGCAGAAACGCTCTTACCGGTGCAAGCGGCGGCAGAGTAAAGGAAAAGCGGCAGCGTTTTAATAACCGAATCATCTAAACCGTAAGGTGAATACGAAGAGTAATGAAAAGAGTCGAAAGGGAAAGGGGAAAGTGATCGGAGATCGGACAACGACGTCGTATCAGAGGAAGCTGAAGATAAGTGACGGAGGCGGCGCCGACGGCATCGCCACCGCCTAAAACGACGAAAAAGGGGTAAAAGAAAACGGCGGGAGATGAGGCGAGAGTAGGTAACGAAAAGAAAAGCTGCGGCTAAAACCACAACCATAGCGATCAATGGGGGACTAAATTTCAAAGGAGGGTCCAAAGAACGGGAAAGAATCTCCTCAGAAACTACACCGTAAGAAGGTGAAGGTGAAGGTGAAGGAGAGGGTGAGATATCACCAGAACGCGGAGGTGGCGCCGCGAATCGCATGGTGATTATGTGATGTATGTAATGTAAGAAAGAAAGAAAGAGCCCAAAACAGAGTTTCCGGTGAAAGGTTTAAGGTAAAATGGGAACTTATGATGAAAAAGAAAGGAGTTGACTCAAGGTAAACGGTATTCGGAAGACTAATTGACACGTCACTGTTTTTTTTTTTTCTTACAAAAATCCAAATTATTCATAGTAATTTAATTTTTAATCACTTCAGGAGTAATCATCAATCAAATGGTGAGAGTTTTTATTTATGAAAAAGGTATTTTGGTCTGGATTCGATATAGAGCTATTGATTAAGGTAAGAATTGGGTAAGAGGGAATATAGCAAGGAAGAAGAGATTATAGAAATGGAGTGAGGTAGTGGTGCTTTAGGGATGTTTGATTTTAATGTTGATTTGATGTGGTGACCCACTCTGATACAAATGGTTTGGGAACTTTATTAAGTGGATTTTATTTTATTGTTTGATCAAACCCTTTTTGAAAATTCCTCTTTCTCTATTTTCTTCTTGGAAAATTGTCGAAAAAACTCTCAATTTACTGGAAAATGCCAAAAAAACCTCCAACTATCACGTGGTCCAAAAAAAAACTTGAATTAATGTTGACTTTGCCAAATTAATAACTAACTATAGTTGACTGGGACAAATTAGAATCAACGTTAGTCAAACTTTACAGATTGTTAAGTTTGACCAATGTGAGGTCTATTTTGGCTTCACGAACCAAAAATTAGTATTTATTTGGCCAAACATAAAAAGTTGAAGATTTTTTTGGCCATTTTTATATATACATTTATTTTGAGAAAATTATTTAATTATGATACTTTTGTTCATGTTTGTGAAAATAAAAGTTTGATAGTTAGTTTATCTTAGTTACTAAAATATTAGTAACTAAAAATTTTTATTAATATATTAGAAAAATAACTTTTACATCATTTATTATATTGTAAGATTATTTTCTAGCTGATTAGATAAGATATTTATATTATTTTGAGAAAATTATTTTATTAAGATAGTTTTGTTCATATTTTTATATTAAAATTTTGGTAATTAGATTATTTTAATTACTAAAATTTTCATAGCTAGAAATTTTATTAT